>ARYC01025380.1:0-49950 GCA_000711775.1 Oxytricha trifallax
AGTTTTAAAAGATAAAGTGAAGTCTAATATATATTTATAAATAATAATTTAATATAAATATAATCATTTTCAAATGAATGTCTAAATGAACGGCACTTGTTCTTTTTAAAAGTAACTTCAGTCTGTTTACTTAATTCATTATAGGCATGAAAAACAACAACTTTAAACAGGAATTCGTCTTTAAAATCGACGTCCTTGATTCTACAAAGACTAACTGGTAATCAGTAGAAGCAGATCTCAAAGCAACATCGCCAATCTTATCGCACATTCAAATCTACTCTCTATAGTAACCAAACCCAGCAGTTTTCATGGTGATAAATACAGAGTTCAGAAAAGGAGGCATTCATAAGAATTTCTTTACAAGCAATAGCTATTCTGGGTACAAGAAACTGCAAGATTACGGTATCGTGGCGACAAATGTCTATAGTTCATCAGAGAAGCGACTTTTTAAGAATCATCCACATCTTGCACTAATCTATGGCTAATAAGAGTAATTCAACTTAGCATCCTGCTAGGCTTTGGCAAACTTGGCTTATCTTGAATCAGTAGATAATAAGGAAGTAGATAGAAAGGACTTGCTGCTTAAGAAATTTATTGCTGATTACCTCAACGGGTAATGTAGAAGTGTCGAATAATTTTACAACGATCACAGAATGAAAATCGATGACTTGATAATAATTGGAAACATTGAAACCAAACTGAAGTAGCATGCTCACTTGATTAAAGATGCTGGTCTCCTATAACTTGAGTGTGTCCCTCTTATCAGATCGTAACAGGAATACTTACTGAGACTACCAAAGGAATGCATCAATGAACCAGCGCTGACCCCAGAGTACTTCCTAAATCAAGGGTATGGAGATGTATTAGAAGCCTTTTATTAGATTCTCCTAAAAAGAAAAGATTCTAAAATGAACAGTATAAGGATAGTGGGCCCTACAAATACCGGAAAGACAACCATTACTGAGATGCTCAGGCAGATCTTCATTTGTGACATATTGGAAGATGGAGTATCACATTTCTTCGTGAAAGCAGCTAATATAGATATGGCTCCACAGATCACGCTCATGGATGAGATGAACCACCCGCATTACTTTGGTAACAAAAAGAATCTTGCTAGAATGAAGAAGATTATGGAGGGCAAGGGCTATGCTATAGATGTAAAGTATGGAAGTACACAGATGGCTTTTAAAAACACATGCTTGGTGATTACAACAAACGACTTGCCTATTGGAGAGATGGGGAAACTAGACAGGGATGCTTTCATGGAGAGAGTAACAATCTGCGAGATGAAGATTTAATCAAGAACGAGAGAGCAACAATTTCCATTCTCGACCTCACAAATGGCGCGCTATCTTTACAACAGGTATCACGAAGAGAGGATGGCAGAAATGACAGGACCCTTGACTGATAGCTAAGAAAAAGATGAAGAGGATGATACAAAGAGCAGAGAGAGTGGTTCCAGAAATTCAGATATGTCATTTACCTGATAAATGTATTAAATTATTATTTATAAATATAAATTAGACTTCACTTTATCTTTTAAAACTCTTGTCTATTCGTCTAATCGTCTAATATCATTCAATAGACTTCCTAAATCTAATTAGATTGACGAGTCTAATCGTCTAGTTGTCTAATCGCTTTCTACAGTGATCAATCGAGTCCTTCTTCTATATGATAGCACTTCTTTTAGCCATCTCGAGAAGCGTCAACATTTTGACATCGGTGTAAACATTTGGACATTCCGATTACTATTTCTACTCTTTGGCATCATTTCTATTAAACAGAGAGAATGCTATTAGACCATCTTTTACTAATCTCAGACAGTAGTCTAATCGTCTAAGTGTCTAATATGGTTTTTCTATTAGAAAAATCACTTTTAACTATAATAGAGAGTCTAATCGTCTAATAGTCTAATGTTTAATAAATTTAATTAATTAATAAACTTTTAATATTAAAATAATTAATATAATAGACTAATAGACTACTAGACTGGCAGTTGTAATCAGAGAGAAAAAGTCTAATGATTTTAGAATACAAATTAGCATTAGCCACTCATCAAATTCGTGGCAGTTAATATAAATAACTATCACTTCTATATTTATATTTTTACAATTTCCCAATTCAAATGTATTTCTACAATATTAGTTTAGAAGACATCTATAATTTCACCTCTTTCTTCAAGGTTATGAATAAGTTCTTATTTTGTTAGAGTTAGTTCGGCAGTTTTAGCATTGAAATTAATTCTGGAGATCGAAATATCGATTTATTAAGATAATTCAAACATATTCGAAATCAGAAACTAATTTTGCTTTAATACTTTCCACATACAAATTATTTAATTCAATTATATCTTCAATTGATTAAAAATAAATTGAATTATATTGTTGCGCCTTTAGTAGTTCCAATAATTTATCGTTTCATCTTAGTTTCTCCTCGAAATCCTTGGCTTAGAAACATATCATATTTCTCTTTGCCATGCAATTGAATTTTATCAAGTTCTTTTTTCCAGTCATTTTTCTTGTTATGCTGTGGATATGCCCAATTATATATTTAAAGATCGTGCTTTATTCTTTGTTCTCTAAGCCAAACTACTATTTTATCTACTTTTTTTCTTTTAGTTTTGGTTTCACTCTAATTCTAGGCATATGTATATAATTACGAATCGTTGTACTCTGCTCTTTTAAAATTGTTACGATTAGCAATCATGATTGCTTTATTCTATTATAGTCTTTGAATTTTAGGCGAAGTTTTCATTGACATCTAGAGCATTTCAAGTTCAGCTTTCTTCTCTGATATTTTTCACTGGTGCTTCTACTTTAAATATTAATTATTGATGTCTCTTTTTACCTGAACTCTCTATCTTTCTTCATCTTTTCTCTCTTTCTCTTCTTAAATAGCTGCTTCTTATTCCATTATATTATCCTAGAATTTAGAGTGAAACTTGAGGTAATCATAGGAATGAGTTACCAAAGCTATTCTGCTTTTCTTCCTTTCTTCGTGTTTCTCTTTTACAATATCATCCATTTCTTGCCATGTTCTATAACTTATTCTCTATTGACTGTCTAAGATCTCTTGAAGATTATAAGTGAATTTTCCTTTTCTCTATTTCCCTTTGTTCATCTTCGTGGAATTTTTGTTCTATCTATCGATACAATGGATATTTCTATACTTTCCTTGATTCTTTTAAATTTTGACATATTGACTGTTATCTATCTTCTTTGATATTTGAATAGAGTCTGATAATTTCTTTCTTTTTCTTCAATTTCCTTATGTTTCTTATCTCAATTCTTTTTACTTCTAATTTCTTCAAGTCTTTTCTGTCATGCTTACTTTTCAATACTTTCTTTTCTCTTCCCCTCTTTCCTTGCCTTCTTTTTTTAATGCAATTTTGTTCATTGATTCTTCAATTTCTTATTGAGTCTTGCCTTCTTCCTCCATTCTTTCCCTCTTCTTCTTATAATAATATTTTTTCTTTGGGAGATCTTCGCCAGTTAAGGGGTTTGAGTATAGCTAAATTGTGAGATATCTGCTATTTTCAAGCTTAACTACTAGTTTTTCCTCAACTTCCTTGTCTCCTACTTTCTCAGTTTGGAAAATATATTACTAATCCAGTTGCTTCAGTAAGTTTTAGATTTGTTATTTTGGCATCATTTACTTGATGTTCAATTATTGAATGCGTTTATGAAACTCATGGTTACGCTCTTTCAAACTCCATTTCCTTAGTTTTTCTTCAAAGTCTTTCTCAAGTTCATCTATCATAATATGATCTCTGTCTACTATATATTTATCTTTCTAGTTAACTCACTTTTTAGTGACATGTTTTGCATAATTCCTCACCTCATCCAATTAAGCAGATAATTAAAACATGTGATTTAGTTTTCATAGTATCTGACCATTTTCAATTTTTTATAACTGCATGTTATTATTTTAACCATTTTATTGCTGTTACTACTGCTGATAGGTAGGAGACTTTTACTATAAAGTGTTGTCAATTTAACCATGCTTTCTATTAACTGTTTGATTATTTGTACAAAATGAAACCTAAGATTGTAAGGTCTAGGGAGTATATTACTATTAGTGCTGTGTCGCTGGCTTCGGTGCCATAATTTTCTTTTATATTTGACAATTATAATAATTATCTTTAAATCTAATTGCTCAAAGGAAATTATCAATGTTACTTGAATAGAAGAAATAGAAGAATTATTTAGTTATAATGTTAAGGAAAAGTAAGATTAAGTCTTCTTATAATTAAAAAATTGATCGAATATTATATATGCTTTGATTAACCAAATTAATCGTTAGGCAGCTACTTGACAATATTTACATAATTGTAGGCCATTATACCCACACATAATCCGGTGAATGTTTAAGTAATGGTAGTCTTTTTGAAGTGAACTGTTGTTTCAAATTGCAATCAATAATAATTTTATTTACAGTGCATTAAAGTTTAACATGTGAATATTGATCTTTTTTTGCTTGATAACAAATGAACCACGAAAGATACGAAGTTAATCATTTCGATGTCGTGCTCAGCACCCTAAATTACATCTAGTTCTTACATCCGGTAGAGTTTAATATATCATATGCAAAATTTAGAAAATATTTTTAGCATAATTTTAGTGTTCCAAATCGTCTTCAATTTTTATTAAATTGCTTTTTAACTCCTGATTTTCAAATTCAATTTTTAATCTTTTATTTCTAATTACTTCTTGTCTAATTTACTTTTTATCCTTAATAATTGTATATTTATCCACGGTTACATCTCGATATTGAATAAATCATATTTTACATATTTTCAGCTGCCCTTAAGTTTAAATTAATTTGATCTCACAAATGTTAATGTATTTTGAGTAATCCTCTGGTAATTATTATAGAACATAATTATCATTTATTCTGCTTTTATACTCAGAATCTAATTAAACCATTAAATGATATGAAAATATGTCGAATATTTACAAAAAGATTTATCTTTATATTAAGACTATCTATTTCAATTAACGAACACTTTTAATTCCAACTTTATAAACTCTCCTTTTATAACAATTATAATTATATAAAATTTCTGGGTCTTTTATTCGAGGTTAGACACCTTTCTTAAATACTTTGAAAATCTTTTCTTAAATTATTTGAGTTTTTTAAGTTTCATATTTTTTCTCCAATATCATTATCTTTTTTTTTATAATATATTCCAATCCTTCTTTATCTTATTCATTTATAGCCAATCTTCTGGATTTATAAATTTTCTTTAAAATTAATATTGATATATTTTCTCATTTTTATTTGTTTCATATCAGCCTTATATCTTTGTTTGTATATTTATTATTATTGATTGAAAATTTTAGAAGTATATATAATTCTATTATTAATAGTTATCATACATTCATTTAATTTGATTTTAAATTTAATTATATTTATAATACTTCTTATGTTATTGATATTTCTTAACTTATTCCTAACTATAAAATACCTGAGAGATAAATATTTTAGAGAATAAATACAATAGTGTCCTCTATTTAAGGTATTTATTGTCCTCAGTTTTCTTTTCTTGTTTTTTCTCTTTGGCTTTCTCTTTTTTCTTAATGTGTATCCATTGCCATTTCCATTTTACTTTCTTTCATTATTATTCTTCACTCTATTATCATCATCTTTTCATGTCTTAAGTTGTTTAATGTGATAATTCTATTAAATTATGAATTCAAGAATTTTAACTTATATCAAATATTTAGGTTGTTGTGATAAATTTGTCTTACACCTAGTCATCAAAGTTCGTATACTTTGTGATGATTTTAATATGGAAATATGCTTATTTTTTAGTATTATATAGAGTCTTCATTTTCACTTCTTTAATTCCTAATTCGTTATTTTGACATTTTTCGTTCTTCACTTGTAACTATGAAATCTGGCTTTTGAATTAAAATTAATAGATTGTTTTCATTGACCTTGATTTTCTTTCAAGTATCTGCTACTATCAGAAGACTATTATTTTTAGGCCTATTTTAGAGGACTTAGATTATTAGTACTAGAACTGATTCTATACTTTAGAAATTTGTTCTCACATTTAAATTAGTACTCTGTTTTCAGCTATTCTGCTTTTAACGAGGGCTTCATCGATTCTTTGTTTAATTTCCTTACAAATATCTCTTGCGATATCATAGTTGATTGTTACTTTACATTTTAATGTTACATTTTCTTAAATAATTTACATTCTGTAGATTATTAATCTTCTTTGTCATTATATTTACCATTCGATTAATTTAATGGTCCGTAGTTATTAATATAATGGATCTTAGACTACAATTATATCCCTTCGTCATCTTTACAATCAAAAACTTCCTCAACCCCCTTGGTAAAAATTAGATAAGTTTGAGGGTTAATTTTAGCTATTTGGAAATATCCATCATCGCCTGAGTTCATATTGGTTCTGTCTATTCACCTAGGAGCTAGATATGGTCTTCGAGCTTTTTTTAAATAGAATTATTGAGTGATAAAGGAGTTGAATGGTATTTGTTGGGAGTATTAAAGGGGTACAGCTAGGTATGAGTTTTATTAACTGTTTTAATTTAGATCACTTTATTGGCTGTGGTCTTGACTATTTTCAGCTATTGTGAGTTTCTTTTGTGTTTCTTGATGATTTTGACTGAGAAGGAAGGTGGTGGTAGCCTCTGTTAGGATTGTGGATATCTTGTAATTAGGGAGGATTCTAAACCAAATGATTTATATCTAGAATCTGACTTTAAAGAATATTCTTGTAGATAATATTTATGAATATGAATAATGGTTTCCCTTTTGTTAATTGTAACCATTTATTAAATCGGTGATAAAGAAATAAACTTATTGGGCAAATTCAGAAAAATCTTGAGTCCTTTAATACAGAAATTGGGAAACATATGTAGGAGATGAAGCCATTCAAATGTTTGATTATTATTATTTACTTCAAAGAAGAAGCAATAACATGAATTTTGAATAACAACTAACTCATTTATCATAAAATTAGACGATTTTGCTGTAAAATTTTGAATAAAAATATGGAAAATCAAAAATTTAATTTAAATTCCAAAAAATTGATCAAAATATTTATTTCTATAAAGTCCTAAAATTACACTAGATATAGGAATTGGCTGAGTTGATACACCATATTGAAGACAGAGTATTTATCTATTTATTTTTAATTTTATGACATGCACTAAATATTTCTCAACTCCTGCTGGAATTATTAAAATCTCAGTTTTTTATTTTAATCTTTTTCAGAATATTGCTATTGTAATAACGGTATTTTATTGGATATAAGTTTAAATGTTGAAGAAAGTATTATATTTTTAATCCTGACTCATAACCTAGATATGTTTTACTTTCATAACTTCTAAGTTCTATTACTCTTTTCCAATAAAATACCTATTTTACATTTTATAGGACTTTTAAACTTAATTTATTATTTATTTAAAAACATACAGTGGCTATATTCAATGTTATTTTATTGATTAAAAAGTTAATTCTTGAATATATCTACACTTAATTTTCAAAGACTTAGGCTTTATTATAATGCTTGAATCATAATTAAATTTATATTTAAATATTACTTACCACATTTATATGTGTTTTAAACAGTTTCAGTAAAACTAAAATTAAAAAATTGCGTTTATAAATAATGAAGTTAATATATTAGCGAAAATATTAGAATGTTTGTTTTGCATTTCAATTTAATTGTTGTGCTTAAGCTAAGGGATTTGTTTATATGGAAATTATAAGATTATTATTTTAGGCAGATTATTAATAAGAGTAATATATTAATTTGACTGTATATTTATCTGAACATACTACAATTTAATTAGATTGATCACAATTTAATTATACAGTAAGTCTATATATCACTGCAAAAAAGATATTCTAATCTAGATATTCTTTTAAAAGATTAGTAATGAGTGCAACAATCCTATCTTTAATTATTATATTAATCTATTTACTGCCTCAATATCTTGTTATCTTAAAAGCATATTATATTAGAGAAGTAATTAAATTTATGGATGTAGCAGAGAGAATTTAAGGGTTAAATTTAATAATAAATTAGAAATTAATCATGTTAATGGCGGACATGAGGCTGCTGGTTGTCCAACAAAATAAGTTAGTTACAAAAATATATCTAACTTTTATAATATAGCAATACAAGTCCACAGAAATCACGAAGGCAGATGACAGAAAGTTCAGAAGACATCAGAAATAATTACATAAACTGTAATAAGAATAACAAGCTGTTAATAATTAAGAAAAAAGCAAGACTTTCTATCAATTCTATAATCTACATTTCCAGTGTAATTGGAGCTTTGGACATAAGAATAAAAAATCCGATGTTTTTAAAAAGAAATTTGTCTAAAACTTAAATTCTACTAATGCTTTCTTTATAGATTTGACCATTATGATTCAACTGGAGAAATCTCAAAAACAATCAAATAAAGGTTGAATAAGAACGGAAACTAAAAACACTAGTATAGTTATAGACATTTTTGTGCAGGTAAATCGATTTAAATGCTTTAAAACATCGACAAATGTAGAGGAGACTTTTATAGTTTGCGATGTTCATGCCTGGTCTTTTCTTGTGTGAATCAAGCTTTTATTTTTTTAAGCGTGGTGTCGTCCAGGTTGTTCGAAGGTACATACTCATGCCATATTTTAATTTCAAATTAAATACATTATCAATAGAATGATTTTATAATAATTAATAATAATTAATAATTTATTCAATTGATAAATATTTTAATTTTAAATGGCTATGATATAGGCTAAATTAAAATTAGATTATTAATGAATATTACTAACTATATTAAACTCTTAACTGAAGTCAAACTCGAAGATAATTATCAATTAAAAATTAATTATTAACTAAAGGCAGTTTTTAATGATAAATTCTGTTATTTTTGAATTTAATATTTTTAAAATTTGACTTGTTTATGTTTTCTAAGAGATTTAGGCGTATAATTTATTTTTTGTTTCTTCGATTTTAATTAGTGAGGTCCATTTTTTATTTTTCCCAATAATTTGATATTATATTCCCAAATCGTTTCAAACTATTTTAATAGATTCAGTGTCATTCTTACTTTTGCATGATTTGCATATAATTACTCTATTTTTATCTATTCCATAAATTTTTCCAAGATTCCTCAAATTTTACTAAGCTTTCTCATGGAGTTTATCACTAATCAATTTAGTTCAAGCTACTATTAAACTACAGGTTCTTGTTTACATAACTTGATTTGCATTTATAGATTTAAAACGACTCTACGATTTTCATGTATTGTTAATATATTCTAACAGTTTGGTATTTCACTTGATATGCCTTTATTTGTTTTTATAACTTCTAATCTGATTTATTTATTTCTCCTTTTTGCTCTTAGCCATTTTTGTTACCTGATTATTCGTTGGTGAATAAATAATTTTTTTATAATAAGTTCTTTCCAGTTACTTTTATCTCACTAAGTTGGATTTTGTAGTAGTTTCATGTAATATTTCAATCATGTTTGTTAGCACGATGTATTCTATCTTTTTTTTTCGATTTATTTATTTTTTCTGTTGTAGCTTGTATGTTTTCTTTGTGATTTCTCCTAATTTATTATTTTTATTTATTCTATTTTCATTTCCTTAGACTTTTTTTTGATTGTGTTATCATTCTTTGTTTTCTTTTTTTATTGCCTGTTGATTTATTCCCTTTCTTGTTCTTTATTTGAGTTATTTTGGTCTTCTAATCGCTATTAATACCTAATTAAATTATTCATCTTAAACAAATAAATCGTTTTATCATGAGCTGTTACATTAATTTTTTTATTCCTTTTGTTTTGTTTCCAATTTCTATTAAGATTTAATTGTATCTCACTTTTTCTAAGTCTGCCTTTCGAATTATACAGTTTATTATACTATACAGGTCTTCCATAATATAATTCGGGTTCTTAATGTACGTAGTATTTTTCGTTATTCTCATCATTGTATATCATGTCTCTTGATACTCTTTATTTCCTATTTAAATTATTTCAATTCTTGCTGTTTCATTGATTATGTATTCTAGTGTTAGAAGATAAGATGGTAAGTATTATACACTTCCATTTTATGATAGAATTTGATTGACTACTTTAAATAACTATGGTTCAAACCTTTTATCCTTAGTTCTCAACAGACCACTCATACCTATCTTGATAATTTCAATAGTCAGTTGCACATCACTAATCATTCTCAGTTTTCTAATTCATATTATTTAGCAAATCTTAAAAAAATTTTATATATTTTCCATTTAAAAAGCTAAATCCTTTAATGTTTAATGGATTTAGATTTTCATCATTCCTTGTAATTATTAAATTAGAAAGTTATAAGGATAGGGTGACCCACAGGGGCCCGAGGCTGGAGACTTTCTAATAGAGCTTTCTACTACACTAAGGCCTGCTGAGGGTAGGCAGGGGGTTGCTGGGTTCACCGCATTAGGGGCCAGTCGGCGGGGTTCAATTTGTCAGATCCTAGACTCCTCGAGTCGTCTGCACGCTAAGGATTTCCCTGCATTAGATGAGCTACCTGGCGTGAGTTCAGCTTCCTAGGTAATAGGGAGCAGGATGAAGGTGGTGCTCAACCTTCAAAAGTGAGACGATGAGAACCATAGAAGCCAACGATAATGATTTTTCCTCCCACACCAGGTCGGGTTAATGAGGCTACCACAGCGAAAGGACAGAGACTACTATCTCAGCAGCGGTGGAACCTGGTAAGCGTTTTCTCCAGACTCCCCTTTAATTGTTTACAGATAGCAGATCTCTGCGAGCTCTGCGGGGGACACTCCTAGTTCGCTAGGCTCTTATCTCGTATACATCTTGATTACAGGGAGATGTGGAATGGGGGGCGAGGTGGTTTTTTCGAGTTTTTCTAGTTCATGACTTGCCACGTCATTGATTGCCACGTCAACTCAATTCAGATACGTCTACGTCACGACTAAAATTGATGACTTGATTTTAGTATCAAACAGTGAATTGATAAATATTTTAATTTTGAGTATAACTCATTAATCATCATCATTCCTTGTCTCTCCAAAAATCTAATTTTAATATCTTATAATCTTGCTTTTTCCTTCTCTCATCCATTTTTTTATTGATAATTCAGTATTAGTTCTTGACTCCAATAATAATGTTTCTTAGATACATTCGTTTGGAATAAAATTTTATTCACTATTTTCACTCTTGATTCCACATCTTGTTAATAGTATTATTATTCTTTCTATTCGTAGATATCTTTTCTTGTTAAAATTGCCTTTATTTCTTCTATGATTTATTTCGAACTATACTTGTTGTCCTCTTTAATCTGTTTGGTGATTCAAAATGCTAGTGTAAATTCTCTTCTATATAATTCTTTCCTGATTTCTTAGTTTTCTCAATATTCCCTTTGCAGAGTTTTACTAATCTTATGATTGATTAGTCTGCTGCATCTTCCTCACCACTATGTAGTCGTTGTAATTTCATTGTTTTCTTATGGAAGTTTAATGCCTCAAGGTATTTTACCTTTTTATTCATGGATATTATTATTGAATCTGTGTTTCATGTTCAGATTATATTTTAATTTTAGGTATCTTAAAAGATGCTCTGGCTCCTTTACATATTGATTTTATGTTTTTATGTCTTCATCTATATCACCTTCAAATCTTAATGAGCCTCCTTGATTCTCTTCCGTATTTTTGTATTTAGATTTTCCTTCTTATTCTCTATAACTTTTTTACTGTAATTCTTGGTAATTTACCTAATTAAAATAACTGCTTTAAGATTTTTGTATATATATATATAAATACAATTTTGAAATTAAAGTATATAATTTGCTTTTGATGCAATGCTAAAACTTAAAGTTTATGATATTTCTAATAAAAGAGACTTAATTAAAATTAATTTTTGAATTTTAATTATGATGTAGATTCCTAATTACGAAATTAATAATTACCAAATCTTTTATATAATAAATCATGTTTTCATATACTCCTCCAGTTCTGTTTTTTGCATTAGATATAATTAAATACTAAATATTAAAATTTTGTAATTCAAAAACAATTTTGTATAATATCTAGATCTTTATATTAATATTTAAAATTAAAATTTAGAATTTGTTTAATTATTTCATTTGTTTTAAACCAAATAGTGAAATTTTTTATTTTAATTATAATTTAAAGATAAAATACAATCAATTCAATTATAGATGATTTCGTATTACATTAACTTTATATTGAAATTTCTTTTTTATTTAATGATATTCTTTTTTTTAAAACAAAATAAATAAATGCTTAGTTATGCAATTAAAATCATAAATATTAAAAATAAAAGAGAGAAAAATAGCGGCAACCAGATGGAGAATAAAGAAGGACACAGCTCAAGGAGGAGAATGCCTGTCTACATGGAAGAGGAAGAAGTGGGACCAAAGCAGAAAAGATCCATTCAAAACTACTTTGAATATTCAAAGAAGCCACAAACAAATCGGACTAAAATCTACCCAAATGTTGAAGTTAATAATAATAATAATAACTACAAAAACTTGAACAAATACACAATCACGCTTGACAATAGCCGTTAGCTTCACTTTTTTTAGCCTTAGAGAGAGGCAGAAGGCTGGGTAAAGAAAAATGAACGATTTGCTGAGAAAGAGCGTAGTAAAAGAAGAATAATATTATAATCAATAAGAGAGAGGTGACTGTGCAAAACATTGAAATGAAATATGCTTACAAAATGTCAGAAGTTTAAATTTTAAAACTTAAACAAGATGCAATGATGAATGAATTTGAAGATAGGAACCCAGACTTTATCGCCCTCGTGGAAACGAGACTGTAAAGGGTAATTAGATTAAACAGCCAAAACATTACTTAAACTAAATTAGCAAGGAACGAAGGATTACTTACGATGAGAATAGTGGCAAATACTAAATAAAAACAGTAAAAACTCTGAGATAATTTATGACTTGGAATATACTCAGCGTGGCAGGTTTCCCGCTACACATCATTACTATCAATATTCCACCCTATTTAAATGAAGAAGTAAAAGAACTCAAGAACCGCCTTATGTTTATGATCAGATCAATTAAACAGAAATGTAAAAATCAAAAATAATAGTGATGGGTGACTTTAATTACCACCTAAAAGAAATCAGCAACGACTAAGAGAAGAAAGATTAATGGAATCAATCCCAGAGGGAGTGGGAACTCACGCAAAAGGGAATAAGCTGGACCAAGTATTTTCAAATGTAGAAACATGTGAATGGAAATTATACTAACTAAGGCTAACTGACTACAACCTGATAATGGTATAATTAAGAATTAATTTTGGAAATGACGTTCTGAAACTTAAGGACAAGGAAAAAACAGTAAGAATAAATGATATCAGCCAACAGTGTTGAAAAATTTTTATAGATGAAAAACGAAATTTAGTATCTGAAGAGATAGAAGCACCATTAAGAAAATGCTTTGAAGACAAACTTGAAAAGTAAAGCTAGACTAAAAATTGGTACCAGCAACCTCCAATGTGGGCTGTTAAGAATAACATCACTAAAAGAAACAGTCAATTTTAAGACAAAAAACAGCAATGGAACGAAGCTATAAAGGATATGGAACATTGCCTAGATAGAAATGACCTGAAGGGATTTTTCTATCTAGTTAAAAGACTTAAAAAAACCAAAATCAATCACAACCTATCGAAAGGTTGACGATTAATGATGAAAGAGTTCAACCAGGAGAATAAACTACAAAGCAGGTAGTTGAATTCTACAAATGTCTGTTTGCAGAAAAGAGAACACAAAACTAATTGGTAAAAAATGTCGCAGATTTCGTGATGACCAATGAGTAAACCGAGAACAGATTCTGTGAAGAAGTATACGTAGACAAAGGCATCATGGAATGCAACTTCAACAAAGCAATCGGACATGATGGATTTGATGGAAAATACTTACAAAATCAGAGAGTATTAAAAAAACAGTATTTTAAACTATAACAATGTGGATAAACTAAGGAACAATCCCGCAATAGATGAAAGAAGGACAAATCATTTTGTTGAGCAAAATCAAGGTGAATAATATCCAGAAATAAATAACATAAGGTTAATATTAATGAATTCACACTTGAGTAAGATTGGTGTAGTCAATAAATTATAAGAAAAAAAGTGAGCTTTTAAGAACAGGTAACAAACAAATGGATTTAAAAAGAATAATAGTACTCAATTAATTTGATAAGATTGCTGGAGCACATTAATTTGTCAAGGAAGAAAAGCAAGAGTAGAGAAGCTTATTTATTCGTAAATTTACAAAAAAGCTTACGACTCAGTCTTGGAATAGAAATTAATGCAAATTTTGCGACAAAGGAAAAAATCAGAGAACGACCACAAAGTGGTTTGTTTAATCGAATAACTCTACAAAAACAACAAAATAATATATGAAGGAGAAGACATCATTGCCCAAAAAGAAGTTGCTCAAGGAAGTAAACTCTCCCCATTATTATTCAATATCTATCTTCAAGATGCAGTCTATGCATAAGCGTAACTAATATCGTTAATAAACAAGGGAAGTTTCTAGCTTTCGCTGATGACATATTGATCAACGTGAAAAATAAACAACAAATGGACAGAGTACTAAAATGCTTTAATGAGATTGAAAAATCACATAATCTGAAACTCAATACAAATAAAAACGTAATTCCTAAGTGACGCACAAGAATTAAATTGAGTTGAATATAAGAAGGAATATAGAAAGTTGTAAAATCAAGTACCTAGGTATGAGAATGTGCTTAAACAAGAAAACTCTCCTAAAAAACACATGGGATGAAATAAAAAAACAAAAAATATTCTACCAAAATCTAACAAAACCGAACAACCCGACAATCTGTGATACAATAATGGTAGCGTAGATAAGATCATTAGATATATATAAATAAACTTCCTTAGTGACCACTAGGTATATTAAGTTAGAGGAAATCGAAAAGATTGAGATACAACTAAAATGGATAGTACTAAGGACCTCTAGAGACTTAAATAATAAGATTCTGAGAAACGCCACTCATTTCAAGAAAGTTGGACAAGGGAGATTATTATAAAAACTAGTTTTGAAAAACATGAGTAAACTTAGATAAGTTCATAGCAACAAAAAAGCTAAGGACCAAATAAATAACAGTAAACAAGAACTGTGGAAAAAGAAGAAACTATTTTTACAATCAAGAATGTGATGGATACGATTATGGCTGTTAGTCAGCTACGGCATGAGCCACTATTGTAGTGTTCACAAAATATTCGTAATTCCTGTCACATGAAAAATTGCAACCTCATTAACAGAGCAGGGGACCCTACAAGATTTTCATAGATAGTGAGCAACCACAGACTAATCGACTTGGACTATAAACTCATGTCGAGGTAATTGCAAACATGATCTGGCTAGATTAGAGAATATGGATACTGTCAGAAAGTAAAAAAGATATTTAAGGTCACTTACGTTAAGAGACAACAAATTAAGACGGAGGAATATTTAGCGTAGATGAAGTGATCCAGTGATTCAAACATCCAATAAAAGATAATGATACTCCAGAGTCCAGAGGTATAATTTGCAAGTAATTCAGAAATTGATAATTAAAATCATAAATTATTAAAAATTAAAAGAGGGAAGATAATATTAATTAATTAAGAAATCCAAGAAAGATCATCCAGATGGAAGAAAACAAAAGCAAGTCACACAAACATAAACATCACCGAAACCAGTACGATAATAGTAGAAACCGAAAGGGAAAAAGCAAAGCCGAGTTTTGCCAAAAGGTAAAAGAGGTGAGATATATGCACAGAGACAGAGAAAGGACCAGGAGGTCTTAGGAATCAGAGAGAATAAACATTCAGAAGTTCCGCTAAACAAACAAATTGGGTTTAAGAGCAGACTGAAGATTGGATAATCTAACCCCAGCAAGAAGATGTATGAGACTCAATCACAAAGGACATAATTTGATGTGCACATGGATGGATCTCCATGCATCCAGGCAGACCAGATGAAAGTCAAGCTACTAATTGACTTGGCTGATGTTACTTGCCAAGGATTTGACAAAATCATACTCGCGAAAAAGGGGTGGTCCCCAAAGACTACGAGATTGGTAGCCATAGTTTGCTGGCCCTAGTACAAGAAGTCTGATGGAGAGAGCGTTTGTAAAAAGATTCACAGACAAAGACAATGCAAGACACGAAGTTGCGAGAGACTGGGAACTTTGGAAAAAGAAACAGCAAGAGCACTGGAGAGTGATTTACGAGGAGTGGCAACATGATAATTTATTACTAAGAGGACATTTCAAAGAGACCACAATGGATATATGTCTGAAATTAGCAGAAGAGGCACAAATAAAAGAATAAAAATCTCACACCTCATTCTACCACCTATAGTCGTGGATGACAAAATAATTCAATAAAATGAGAATTGTGCGGGAACGACCAATTGAAAGCATGAAAACAGCAGATTCTGGAGAGATTTAAGAGAAATTAAAAGTATTCTTATTCCATTAAGCTGTCAAGGTAGTATTAAGAAATTCAGGAACTGGATAATTCTGAGAGCTACAGAGAATACGAAAGTTGTTGAGATGTATGACCCGAGAAAAATAGTGGGGAGCCTAGAAGTGATCTAGAAGTATTTACACCAAATCATCCAATTCTTGAAAGAGACTGTGGGCAAAGAATTCATTTTAAACAAAATCACTTGTAAACCTGAGATCAACCAGATTGCTGATCCAGAAAACTTCTGATTATTGGCAATAATGATGGCAAACCATCTATCACTCGAGCTACAAGAAGAACCAATCTTCCAGTTAATTTCCAAGGATTGGATGAGTATGTAAAGGTACTACCTAGCAATCGATCTAGAAGTGGGACACATGAAACTAGAGATTGGCAAATCAGGAGTCACATAGAATGCAGAGGCAACTGAGTTAGTGGCTGAAAAGAGGAATGAAGACCTATGGAAATTGGCGAATGAGGAGAAAGGAACAGAAAAAACCTACTGAAGTCGCACGTTGATACATGAGATGAGTGGGTCCTAGAGAATGGCTACAAAATGGAGCTGGTTGATCAACAAGATGACCAAGAAGAGTGTTTCAGCGATGCAGAGGAAGTCTTAGTAGGAGCAGAAAGCTTTTATTGCTCTCAGCAGAGAAAAGAGAAAGGAAGGAGTGAACTTATAATAGGAGGATAAGCAAAGCCAAATATTATCCAGAGCATGATAATAGCTAGACCCAAACAAATTCTCAGATGAGAGGATTTTGGGAAAATAGGAAGCAATGAAGAAAAGGAGGAAACAAGAAAGGTGAACAAGGGTGAGTAACCCAACAGGTTGAACTAGGAGGAAGCAGCTACAGAGAATAAAGGAAGTGACGTCAAAACTGAGGAAGGAATTAAGTTACAATTATATAACACGAAGGATTATTATGCATTTTAATTTACCTTTTAGTAATTATCTATCTATATTACCTAATTAAATGCTTCTAATTACAATAATTTTAAAATTATTATAATTATTAGAAATTGATTTATAATTTACTTATTTCAAAACTATGGACATAGGAAATAAAATGTTATAGAAAGGTAGTTGCATTAATATTATAAGTTATCTACAAATATATTTTAATTAAAACAAATAAAATTAATTTTATTTATTAAAAGTACATCATTTTTACCACTTCTTCCCAAAAATATAAATTAAAGTAAGAAAACAAACAAATATATATTTATATTATTATTAATAAAAAACTAATGTTTTTATTAATTTTTTTAAATCTGAAAGTGTTATTTATTTTTTAAATTTAGTGTCTATCTTGATTGATTCTTTTAAGTAGTCTCTTCTTCTCTGTTTCTATGATCATTGATTGTACATTCATCTTGCAATTCCTATATATATTTGATATGATGGCTTTGATTATGGCTTTATCTCCACTGAATGAGATTAGATTTTTATACTTAGTTCTCTCATTTCACTCTGCAAAAGCCCTTCTTTCTTTGCTTAGTTTATCCTCACTCAGACCTCCTTCTGTTATCAATGATCTTTTATATTTACTCTTATTTACTTTACCGGTACTGTTCTTTTCCGCATTTCTCCGTAGTCTGAGTTTAGTTCTTTCTTTGGCTGCACCTTCATCTCTCTCCTTTTCCTCAGTGTTTGATTTTTCTTCTCTCGTTTTCATCTTGTTCTTAACAATTCTAAGTTTTTTTATCAATGGCGATGTTATTGATGATTATTTGATTGTACTTTCGCATGCATGATTGAAGGCTACGAGATTACTGGTGTCACCTTGCAACTGCTGTCATCTTGGATCTGTAATTTGATTAAATGTATTAGAATACATAAAACGAGACTTATGTTATTACATATGAAGGATTTATAACAAAAAGATTATAGAAGAAAGTTTAATTATCAAAATACTCACTTTTAGATTTGATATATTATTATGCTCTTTTCGAAATTATCTCAGATCAAGATAGTGCCAATTATAGTAACTGAAACCACATCAAATAAAATAACTCTTATTAAATCATTTCAAACCTAAAAATTGAAGTTCAATGCCTTTTTCATAATGACCCCTCTATAATTTGGTAATAATTGGATAATTTATATGATAATGTAACATTTTTACTCATTAGTGATGTCTAATTATTTCGCTTAGCTTCAAGTATTCTAATTAGTAATTAATGCCTATAATAATTGATTACTTATCTGCATGTTCAGCTCATTTTTATAGACTAAAATCAATATATCTGGTTATATTTTTTTTATATTATATGATTCATTTAAAGGATTAACTTAATATTCTCAATTCCAATATTTAAAAGAGAATATTTAAATAAATTAGAGCAACGAAAATTTAGATTCTTAATTATTATGAACTAAATATTACAATATTAGATTTAAATATTAATTTTAAAATATAAACTGAATTATTACTATTCAAAAATGGCAAACGTTATATGGAATTATTCTACTTTAAGACATCAGATTTTTGGCTTGATCTCAAAGATGAATGATCAGAAATACTCAGATGATAACAAAATATTCTTCTCTACAACTCCAACTTTAACTACTAGTACTCCCTTCCCACCAATAACAACCTAAACATTAAAATTTAAAAAGATCATTAATCAGCAAAATTTTAACTACCACGAAGTTGGTGTAGCTGTAGTTCAAAGCAGAAGTAGAAATTACCTAAAGTTTGTGTTTTATCAATAATATATTTTAATCTTAATTTTTTATATCTTTTTAATTTATAATTAGTAATTCTTAAACTCATGATGAGCGTTTCATATTAAATTATATTATTTAAATCTCTAGATGTTTTAAAAATCTCTTAAATTTTGATTGCTTCTATTAAATTAAATATTCCATGCAATTAATTTTTAAACTTAATTTCTTAAATAAATAAATCACTCTTTAATAAAACTAATAAAAACCTATACAGCATATACAAGACAATCACTTTAGGTTGTTGCCAAATGTAGTCCACCCTCTCCTTATATTGTTTTTCCTTCCAAAGATTTCTAAGTTTAGGCTATCGGAGGCAATCGTTTGGATAAAGTCATATATTTTGCCAGGTTTTGCAGAATGTTTGTCTATTGCATCAAATATGACCGATTTTGCCGTGTGGTATTTTACAATTTGAGACACTTTGCCTTTCACTGCGATTATAAATGTTTCGTTGCAGTGAGCTGTATACTTTCCCCATCCTTAGTATAGGACCCCATTGGTTGTTAGTTTCACCCATTCTCCCCTATCAACTTCTCTGTATCCATTTTTCTCGAGCAGTTTCATGGCCACATCTCTCTTCGAGTTCACTATCCATAAGATTAATATTCCTTACTCTTGCACTAAATGTAGAGGCATCTCAATTATTTCCTTGTCTGATAAAGTTGGGTAGGGTAAGTCTTGTTTTAATCTCCATGGAGGATCCATCATTATAACTTCGTATAATTTGTTGTGTCTTTTCTTGACATCCTCTGCAATATCATACCACATTTATAAATCTCTCACATCGCCTTCGAAAATATTTGGTTGAGTTAATAACTTGTATGTTAGTTTTTTTACTCTCTACTTAACTGTAGTCATTTCTATTCCCTTTGGTACTTTTACTAGCACTTCAGCAGGCCCCGTAAATATCCCCATTTTTTCTTTGAGTTTCAATCTTTTTTCTTCTTGTTATATTTCTTCAGTTTTGAATTGAAATTTAATCTCATGCTTTTGACAATCATTGCTCCTAGTGAAAATATTTCTACAGTATCTGCAAGTCTTTCTGGCTGTTTTTTCAAGCAATCGTGTTTCTTTATGTTGTTATTTATGGAATAGGGAGAAATGTGTTCTGATTGAGGTCCCCTTATCGAATTTCTTTTGACAAAAAGGGCAAGTGGTTTAATTAGTGGCATCAATATACTCTGGTTTTTCACGCTTGTTCATTATTATGTTTTTTCAGGATAATTGCTATTGCCCTCACAGCCATTAAATACCATCGACCATCTTGACCATAGTTATGAATATTCACTTCGCCGCAAATTGTTTTCAGCCAGAGATTTTGCCGCAAATTGTTTTTGTAAAGTTTACTTTCAAAGTGAGATGGCTCCATGTCCTTCCACCATTGCAATTATTCCGATAATATACTATATAATTAATAATATAATTAAATATTTCTCATGCTTTAATGGCATCATCTACTCTTATTTACTCATTTTAATTTATTTTATATAATCACTTTCAATCAATACTTATATAGGATCAAACGGTAAAAATAATAACTCATGTAAGTTGGTATATAATATGGTAAGTAATCAAACATGAATATGTTCAAAAATTTATTATAAAAGTTTGAGATATTGTTAATTCTTGATAGTCTCTTTTCTTAGGACTATAACCCAGTAATTTGTTATATTATATGTCATTAAAAGTGTAATAATAATTTATAGGATTAGAACAGGGGTCTCAAAAATGGGATCAGCTTTAGATTTTAGTAAAATAACATTCTATCAGATATCGTGAAGACTCGAAAAGCAAGAATAAAATGTACTTATAATTTATTTTAATCTATAGGGGGTCCATGCAAGAAAGTTGTCCCAAAAACAAATTGCGGTAAAAAATGGATTTATAAACAATTTGCGGTTTGAGAGATGACAGATAAGGATGGGCAAAGAGTAAGTTTTCTCAATAAGTCATATTATTTTCAAACTTATAATTTCAATATACTCCAAAATTCATTTAAGTCGAGCAATCATTGATGAATATATAAAATTCAAATTTTTTATGACTTTAATTCATAATAAGTGTTGGTTATTAACATTAGCTATTATAGTTGAAAGCTATGAGATCAGTATACTGATCAATGCTGATTGAATTAATTAGTAATGAATTTCTATAAGAAACTCATGAATCTCCTCATACAGGAAGTAAGTATATCAGTAAAATTTAAAGTATTTCTATTATAAATTAAACCTTTTGCATTAGATGAATCAACCAAACTAGGCAGGCATCACAGGTCATGATATTAGGGAGTTGTCTAACAAGTTCAGATCTAAGAGTGATATGACGACCTACCTAAAATATAACAGTAATTCTTTTTATTTTTAACTTTTTAGGGGGCTATTTTTTGCCCAATGACGCTCATCTTACTGTGAGATTTCTCAGAGACTTTTTTGCAGGAGAAAAAGACCTACTCAAAGCTGCAAATGTGATGGTCTTCAATGTGCCCTATTATGAAGAGTTATCTGTCGAAAAGGTATTTGCACAAGTTAAGGATGACCCAGAAATAATGAGATTCATGAACTATTACTCTGATTACCAGGTAATGCCAGATAGAAAATACTTCTATGGGGTGCTTGGTACATTGTGGCCAAAATATGTCGAAGTCATAATAAAGAATGCCACTCGTATAAGAAACCTGAAAGACAATGAAGAGGAAGTCAAGGAGAAAATACTTATTAGAGATGACATTTTCAAAAAATTAATAGATGAGCCCTTTTTCTCAAGTAAGACGATGCTTCTTTATTTTATTTTTAGAAACTAAAGGCAGGGCAATCTCTATGCTGAAGGCAGGGGCCAAACCAAGATAAAGGAGACAGAAAAGGGAGGCTCATGAAATATCATTACCATTCTAAGATTTCAAAGCATAAACTGAAGACTATGGCGAAAATAACCCTGAACAGAAGGAGACCTCCAGTGCCCATATCTCCAGCGGTAAGAGAGCTCCCGGGGATGTTGACATGGAATGAGAAAATATTGAATAATTATATAATAAGTTAAATGCTTGAGGGTTTCAAACCTCAGCCTAATATTGTCTAATTTTTTGTACATGTCTATCAACTATTCTTCTAACTACCTACAACTCTACTTTCTCTATACATTTACGCACAATCATTGTGTGGCGAGTATTGGTGACTTCAAAATCTCGAGTGACCATCTCTTTCTTGTACTATCGTTTAGCTTAGGCAAAATATTCTTCAATACAATTATACTCGGATGAATATGGCGCATTAAATAAACAAGTCCAACCTAACATCTGAATCTATTATTACACTATACGACTATGATGGGACCTCAAGTTATCCCAAAATATTACAACATTTCCACTCTGGTTATGTACCTGTAAATATTCTAAGAACGCATGAATATCGGCTATCTTGATTGAATCATGTTTTACTTGATATCCCTCTAAACCCTCTTCAAAGCTGATTGCTACGATTGCCATCAAAGTTTTGAGCTTTAAACCCTCTTTTTTATTTAATTAGTTTTACCCTTTCAGAGCCCATGACCTTTGTGAAATTTAGTATGGCTTAAATATCACTTCATCTATGTAAATAATTTTCTTTCTAGACTCTATAGCCCCAATGAATTGCTGATACCTTTAGCATCTCAATTAGAGAATATGCTACATCTTCTATTCTGAGAATTTAAAAGTGGACTTCATTGTTTTGTATTTTATTCCATTTTATCTATAGAGATAGGCAAGCTATGACACTGTAATGGTCTTGTCGGGGTAAAATCTATGAAATAATAGAGTTCTATCTTGCAGCGAGTGTCCCTTCCAAGCTTCCAGTGTTTCAGCAGATATCAAAAAAAGCTTTTGTTCTCTGTCTAAGTCCATCTTCCACGGATTTCTTGGTTTGTAGCATTTCCTATTAACTCCGATACTTTCCTTGCAAACTTTAATCACTTTAGAATATGATATGTTCAGCAGATTAGAGATTCAGAATAACTACACAAACATTTGGCACCTTGCTAAGGTTTTAAGCTACCAAACCTCAATAATAGGATATACTCGTCAACATCGTAGTGCAATTTAAAAGCTTAGGTGTTAGACATTAATCTTTAGTGGCCTAATATATATTTATTTATTAATTAACGAATTAATATTAATCACATGGATTATAAGATTTAGACTATAATTTAATCAGTCATAATATAAAAAAAATCGGGAATAGTAATAATTCTAAATATTCAAAATTACATTGTTGAAAACAAAATACAATTTTAATAATTATTTATTAGAAATATTGATGAATTTTGAATTATTATTATAATTTTGGGACCAAGTAGTAAAAATAAATATATTTTTACTGCTTGGTCCCAGTAATTATATTATTTATTAATTTATATTAAAATTATTAAAACAATCTAAACTTATAAATATAAAATTTCATTTCATTTTGATTAATTTAACATTTAGTTTACTTATGCTTATTAAAGAGAGTAAATGAGTTAAAAATTTCTTTAAAAATGAACATAATTTAAAAACATTAAGTCTTTAATTAAAATTATTTTTTATTTAATAACATTTCATTGTATTGAATAAATCAAGTTTAATTTTTAACAAAGTTAACTTTCATTATTTCTAAATTAATTTAATTTCTAAATATATATTAATGAAAATGGCCTTAATATTTTTTTTAATTACTGTTTTGTTAAATAAAAAATAATTTAAAATATTTGAGAAATTAATAACTAAGCAAAATTATTGAAGTGTAAGTTTGATTCTTTATATAAAAATTTTAAGTTTAATAACAATAAACGTGATTGAATTATTTATTTAAGGATTTATATATTCTAAATTCTACTACTATTTTGACTGAATAATGACAGCTATTAAATAATTCTTAGTGTTTATAAACCTTATAGCAGGATCTCATCTTCTTTTATTTACTCTATTTGGGATTTTATTAGCCTATCATTTAATGTGTTTAAGTGATTAAATGTTATTATGCCTTTTTAGTAAACTGCCGTTAAAATATATGATTTATTTGACAATTTTTACTAGTGCTACTAAAAGTGTATGAATTATTATAATTACATTTAGTAAGATTACCAGCTTTTGACAACGAATGATTACTTAATTAAAATTTTTTTTCAATTTATTTTTACTTTTTTTATATTTTTACTAAAGTTTAGCTAATAATGGAATATTTATAGTAATATTTGAATTACATTTTAATCAAAAATTCTTATGCTTAAATATACCAATTATTATTTTACTTTATAATGCAAAATAATTATATTTGAAAGAGCAATATTTATTATATTAATTACTAAAATTAAAATATATTTAAGAGTAAAATGTAAATTAAATCAATTTTTGCATTTAATGTAATTTAAATTAATATACTAGCTTTGGGAGAATTAGTATTATTAAGAAAAATATCATCATTTATATGTTTAAGATCGTTAATATGTTTAAGATGAATTTGAATCAATTGTATTCAATATTGTAACAATTTTTAATATTTTCTAACATTATTTCATTAACTAACTATTATTTTCATAAGATATATTATATCATGGCAATATACATATTTTTGATTTTTTAATTATTTAAAATGGATAAAGGTCAATGAAATCAAAAATTTTATCCTGAAATTAGGAAGAATTTTCCTTAATTTATTTTATATTGTATTTTCGGCCCCCCCCAAAAACACGCAAAAAATTTTATCCGATAAATTTTTTTCCGTAATTACGTATTTATTTTTTTACGTAATTTTAAAAATCTGAAAATACGTAAAAATGAATTTTATTACTTTTTTAAGTCAATTTTTATTAAAATATTTTACCATGTATAATCATATATTGAATATAAATTTTATTTTATATTTTTACTTTTAAATTTAAAATTACATTTATATTTTACATTTAATATATTTTTTTATTTTTTAAATATTAATAATTACTTAACATTAAAATGATATGTAGCATAAAATTGTAAATTTGTTAATAATAATTCAATAAATTTTAAGGAATTCACAAATTCTTTAAACTTCAATGAAGATTACTTGACTAATTTTAGCTATTAATTTAAAAATGATTATGATTCAAATTTTTTATAGACTTATTATGTTCCTTAATGTTCTTAATATTTATAAATGAATAGAGCTTAATATTTTATTAACAAAAATATAAAGGATTAATAATTATATTTTAAAAAATAATATCAGTTAAACTAGTAATAATTAGAAAATATCTTCCTTGACTTATTATTATTATTATTCTACTTCAAATTCGTTATAAAAGATTTGATGATGAATAAATAAAATATAATACTATCACTATAAACATCCTAAAAGTATTAAGGAAATAATGAATCGAATCTTACTCTCACTACAAACATATTTAAGATTATATTAATTTAATCAAGAGCTATGGTGCAATAGCTCTACAAAATTTTCTGAACCTTATTTATAAAATTTAAATAGATATTTACACTTAAATTCATTAGAACTAAATATTTTAATTGACTAATTTTCTAAAAAAAAGCTTAAATAGACATTTAGAGTATATTAAAATCAATTAATTATTGTATAAAATATGTTGATTAATTAAGGAAACATATTAATATTGATTTTCTATAAGAAATTAATAGAATTATGAAGTATATAACTTTATCTTAAAATAATTAATTATTAAATTGATTTGTACAACGGAAAAATTGGTTAAGTTTTGTAATTCATGAATTATCTTACTAAAATTGTTTCTAGAGTTTTTTTAGTTTAAATAAGAAGACGATTTGTTTGTTTAAATTAATCAGTTATAATTTATGGTAAATTAAAAACTTTCTTGGTTGATTAAGGATATTACCTTAAGAAAATTGAGTTAAAATTACGGATATATTGAAGAATTGATTTATTGTTAATTAATGTCACTCTAATTTATAACTTAAACGATTTTTATTTCATATTCATTTATCCAAATCGAAAGTATTTTAATTATTTTTTTATTATTCGAGAATATTAAAATATACGATTTTAAATGAAACTTAGCAATAGTATTTTAAAGTGATTAATATAGTTTATTTTCAAGGTTTAAGATTTAGATATTACATATATAGGTATATACTATAATGTGATAAAGTGTAAATATCAATCAAATTCACAATTTTTATTAAAGAAATTTATCAAAATTCATAATATTTTTTAATAATTACTTAGAAAAGCAAAGTCTTGTTAATAATGTAATTTTAGACTATAAAATTTAAAAAATTCATTTTTACGTATTTTCAGATTTTTAAAATTACGTAAAAAAATAAATACGTAATTACGGAAAAAAATTTATCGGATAAAATCTTTTGCGTGTTTTTGGGGGGAGGCCGTATTTTCAATATTTAAAATTTATTATTTCATTTTTATAATAGACTTTTAGTAAATGGAGAATCCAAATGATTATTAAATGATAATTAAGAAGATGAGGATGTTTTTTTTGTTAGATAATCTTTAATTAACTTGATCAATATTGCCATCTAAAATTTAGATTATATAACTGGTTTTATATTATAAATCCCTTTTACTATTCAATTTTTATTAAATATATAGAGGTAATTATAAATTAATTATCTAAATATAATTTTAATACAATTAAATCTCCTTATTCTTAGTTTCTTAACTATCATAGTAATAAGAATTAGTTTTGGAAAAATTTATGAATTATCAATTTAAAATACAAAAAATAATAATGAAATTACTAAAATATAGCAGCATTACTGATTAATACAGGGTCTAAATTCTTCAAGAAAAATTCAATAATTAAGAACCTTAAAACCTTTAATACATCTTTTTTACTAATAAATATAATGGTGAAATATATTGTTATATCCAAAATTATATAAGAAAAGATTATATTTATGAAGATAAAACGAACAAAAGATAAAAAGAATAAAAAAAGAAACTCTTAAAAGATCACTTTATCATATAGACAATAAAACCAATTGACAGAACTAAAATAATAGTATTGCAGATAGAGCAAAAATATTCTACAGTAAATTTCTTGAAATATGAATATCAACTATAGTTTAAGAAAATTTAACCTATTCAATTGGGTGAAATGTAAATAGATGAAGTCATCATATAAGCCTTCAAATTCTAAAATGTTCAAAATTCAAATTTAGATTCAGCAATATTTAGCTTATTTTAATTGGAATTCCCAATCTACTTAGATGAAAATATTTTTAAGTCTCATGCTATTTCAATGAGATCTTGGGCAGGTCCTTACTCAAACCAAGAGGTTAAAAAAGAGGGTATAAATATTCCAACTTAGGCTTCATTGATATATATTTCAGGTTAAAAAGGACTTTTAGGATATGTTATAATAGAAATCAATTAAAAATCCAGATTTGATGTTTAGACTAGAAATCAAAGAACCTTAATTTAAAGGTAACAAAGTAGTAACATTTATTGATAATTTGCGGGCTCACTATTATAGGGCTTCTAAGTAAAAGATAATTGATAATGGATGGAGATTTATCTTTAATGCACTCTACTCTTTACAGTTCAAATGAATTGAATAAGTATTTTTAAGTGTAAAGTATTCCTAAAAGAGGGACGTAATATAAAGGAACTTTAACTTTACAAACAAGGAACACGATTAAATAGTAAGGAACTCAATTTTTAATATTAAGTAGGAAAATTGTTTAAAAAAATAGAAAAAATGCAAATAAGTAAAATGTAAAGTTAGGTTGATTTATTATAAAAATATTTTTGAATAATAATTTTGTTTTAAGTAAATTATAGATAATAATCAAATTTATAAAAAAAACATTGTTTTTGTGGTGTAGAATTTATGTTCCTTGCCCCTTATCCTTCCTTTTGTTCTTCTTAATTCCCATTTGAGTAATTTAAATAATCAGAGTAGAAAAAGTAATTTCATTAAATTTCGTTTTTTAGTTACTCTTCTTCAAAATAATTCTTGTCTATTAAGAGAGAGAGCTCGGCTTTTTTGTTCTAAAATTAATTTATTAAGAATTTTTTAATTACTTGAGATAGTAGGATTTTTCTAGAATTATTCCAAGAATTCATAGGTGATTATTATTTCATTTTGATCCTATTTTAATTGCGTTCTTAATGCCCTTATTTATTATTAATCTTAGACTATCCTCTAAAAATAGTTGTGTCTGAAAGTACCCAAAACGTCAAAGAAAAAGTTCATATCAAGGCAGTTCGTCAGCATCATCATTAAAAGTAAGGTTCCTCTTGAGAACTTAATCCCCTTTAACTTCAGCCTATATTCGGTTCATGTTTATTTCAGGAAAAATGGGACATTAATTCAATTGATCTAATTCGACTTAATAAAAATTTTGGTCCCTTAAAAAACATCTAATAGAAATCTTATTGCACATTGCCTATGTGGGTGAATGAACATATTACCTATAATTATAATCAAATGAAGATTACTCTAAAACTTTATTAATTTAAACCAATAAGATTTACTTCTTAGTCGACCATCTAGTTGTTGTGAGGGAATTTGCCTATTAATTAGGCAATTTTTTTAGTTTAGGTTATTTTCATTTATTAATGAGTTAATTTCTATTTCATTTATGTAAAAAGATAGACTTTCACATTTCTTTACATCTAATATGGTTATTTTATTGGTTGCTTGTCAGCATAAATAGTAAGTAGAATTGGTATATTCACATATTAAGTAAGTATAGTTGCTTTTTTTCATTTGCTAAAGATTTAATATACTGAATTAGGAACACATATTTTATATGTAAGTTCACCTATTAAATCAAAAATGTCCTGTCCAAACAAAAATAAAGACAAAAGGGTTTGAAATTTCAATTATATGGGTTACTGGGTTTTAGAGCTTTTAATAAATTCATAAATTTTTATCAAAAACTTAGGTTCTTTTTACTTATTTTTGTAAACCCTAAGATTATAAATGAAAAATATAAATGTTAATAATTTATATTAATTAAGTTACTTAATAGTAAATGGAAGGTAGAAGAAAAGGAATCTTTACAGCATATCATCATTATATAAAATCAACTCTGAGGATATTTACTCATTTTTGAATGTGGAACTTTGAAGTTGAACTGTTACAAAATAGTAAGCGTAAAATACTTAATTCTATTTCCTAGAAAACATTATTAAATCAAAAGAAGTCAAATGAATGGGACTAGGAGACAACAGCTTGCCAATAGCATAGCTTAATCTTCTTATACATGTACAATTTGTAACAAAGTTTTCTATGAAATATACGAGGCACATCAAAACTCATTCTAGAAAGCAAGGAAAGTTTACTCATTTGAAATCAAAGGAAGAATACTCTTGCAAAGTTTGTCAACAAAAAATGATGTGTGTGTGATATCAAACTTTACAACTAAAAAGGACCTAATTTTTTAATTTGAAATTGATCTTCATAAAGCAGAGTTTCCTCCATTTGTAAATAACAAACATTTTATATATATTTAATTGTAATTTATAGCTTAAATTATTTATAAATTAAATTTCATTTTAATAGACTTAATTAGAAGTTAATTAATTAATTTGATTTATTTGGCACGTATCTCGAAATTTCATTGATTTTGAGATACGTGCCATTTTAATATATTTAAAAGTATTTAGATTAAAATAGCGTGTATAAATTCTTGATTATTGTTTCAAATTTGGAAACTCATTCTAAATTCACTAAATCAATAGTAAGATTAAAATAAGAAGCACTCTATAGAGAAAGAGTTTACTAGACTTAATTAGGCCACTATATTGAGAGGAACACTAGAATTAATAACAATACAACATTACCAAGATTTATTTTGCCCAACTTACTTACTTATTTGGCTTAATAGTTATGACTTAAACTTAAGAGATCTCCCGAATCTCTTACATCGTGGAGTTTTTACATGGAGATGCATAGTCAGTGCGGCTATAGCAATAGCCAATCCATTAATAAAATGTTGTTTATTTCTATTTGAAACCCCAGAACATCAGAATAAATTTTGACGATAGCTCATGTAGGACAATCAGTAATCTTTCGACTGTACAAGTTAGAGGAACCTAAACATTAAAAACTGACTAAATATTATATCCTAATAATATTGGGGCTAACTATATTTTGAGATCTATAAGTGCAAAACCTTGGAATGATAACTACTCTACCCTTGTCATTGTAATGCATTAGTTAGCTTTAGATAAATCTTAAGAAGTTTTAAAAAATAAGAGGACAGAACATCAGCTTGTTTATGAGCTATTGATACAAAAGCTATGAAAAATTTTAATGACATGTTTAGTTTATTGGTTTTAGGGGACACAAACTAAATTCCAACTTCAATTTAAATTATCAGCACTTTATTATAACATATAATAAATGGATTATTATATTTATCAATTCTAAATTATAGTCAGTAACTTAAGGTAAATTAAAATGACGAAATTCACAACTACATAAGTAAGATTGCAAGCTAAATATATCAAAATATGAGAGTGTATCTCTCAATTCTCCGCCTATCTCATTCTGTCTCCTATTCCTTTTGTTCCCTTTAATTTTTCCACTCCTTGACATTTGCCTTCTTCATTAACTCCCTCCTGATTTGGTCTAATTGCTGAGTTTTCCTTCGTGTACCTCCCTAGTTTTTAGATTTATTCATTTGTTCCACCTCATCCATGGTCTTGTGATCGAGACTCTTATTGCTGAACATGTATCCCTCGGCCTCTGAGACCTCATTGACCATTTCACTGAATCTTCCTTCAACCTCGAGGTTTTCCTTATCTAATGGTGATTTTTGAGCTCCTCTGAGAATAACTTCGTCCCAATTGTCAATGTAGGAGTTGAATACTAATGTTCCCATCTCTTCATCTGCCTTCAGCCACAGCATTATATTCTTTCTCTCTTGCGTCTCTAGCCACTTCATCCACCTCTAGTGCCATCCCCGACTTTTCAATTTCCATTTTCATGTGTCCAACTTCCAAGTTGAACAAAGCATAGTCCCTATGCCCATTTATATAATCCTTCGCGAATATCTGAAAGACTGGTTCCTCTGGTAGTTCTAGTGGTTTAATATGAGCATTGCCATCCCTCCGCAATCCTCTGGATCTAACTTGGTTGGTTTCACTTTTAGTCTCAATCTTGCTGATCCTGAACTCCTTTCCAATAGATCCTTCTGAGAATTCGCTTATTTGTCTCAGATGTTTTAGATTATTGCCAGACTATCTACTGATTTTCTAGAGTCGTATACATCTAGTTTTTTGGAGCCTCTTTCTATCTTTAACACTACCCAATTCCTGCAGTTCTTTATGAGGCCTTAGCAGCTCATTGGGATTAATGCCCTATGAATTTTATCTTGGTGTCTCAAGAACTTACCATTCTCCAGTTTCCAATTATTCTCTCCAATGCTTTTTCAATGCTCTAGATTCCATTGCCATTCACGACCAGCGGAGGCATGATTATATAATCTAGTCTCGACTGGCTGAACTGTACTTCCTCTATTTGCCTCGATATTGCTTCTATTGTGTCTTCTTGGATGTGGTTACCTGGAATTAAGTCCAAATGTTTCCACTCCGCATTTATAACTTTCCAGTGACTGTGATGTTTCTCTGTCAAGAGTTCTTTTGAGCTTCTTCTTCTCTATCTGGCTTCCTCTCTGTCATCAAATCTCTTAAACTAATGCTTTCTCAATCTTCGTTCTAGAGCTGGGCAGCAAACTACCGTGTCCATCCTTTCATGGCGTAGATTATCTTTTCAAACTCTTGACATTAAACTTCTTAAAGATCTATGAAGTTTTTGAATTTTATCTGATCACCTTGAATGTATTGAGCCTTCTGCGTGTTTGTCAAAATCTACTCTCTGGCTTGTGACTCATTTAATTTCTTACTTGGGTTCGATTTTGCAATTTTCAGTCTGCTCTTAAGTCCCATTTGTTTGTTCAGTGGAACTTAATATTACTCTTCTTTCCTAAGAACCAGGGCTTCTTAGTCTTTGCTTCTGTCTCTATGATTGAATCTGATTTCTTGTACCTTTTCCCAGAACTCTCTTTTTATGTTCTGGTGACCTCCGCTTACATACTTCTCTTTCCTCTCATACTTGACTTCTTCCTCGTATTTGTTTTTACTGAAATTTGATTTGTTCATTCTGCTCCTTCTTTAATCCGTCTATTTTCTAATATTTTATTTTATTATTTTAATTATATCTCTCTGAATCTATATTATTTAGCTTTTTTATGTCTATACTTTCACTTCGATGTTTTAATTTCTTTGTTAGTATTAAGTTTCTATTCGTCAAATTCCTGCTTTATTTTCTTGAGATACTTTATCCTGAATAGTTTTTTCCACTGGTTAGTCGTATTCGTGCGTCTCTAGCTTCCTTATCTTATCCTTTCCTCTAACTACAACATATTTGTAATTATCTCTACTTATTCTGATTTGTTCATGTCAACTTTTCTATTCTCCCTTAGTCGTTTTGAGAATCTATATTGATCCCCAGCTGTATTTATTAAGTTACATGACATTATGTGATTAGCGTTTACAAACTCTTTACGAATAATGCAGTAGTGTTACATGCCGTAGTTCGCTATCGTCCTTTCCTAGCTGATTGCCATCATGGTGTCCATAACATTCTTTGTTATGAATATTTTGTTACTTTTCTTTTAGTCTTTTTCCTGCTTTTTTATCACCTCATTTATTTACTTTGGTTTGATAAGCTAGTCAATTTTTATATTAAAATTTTTCAGGTTCTTCAAAACCAGATCTCTAATAATTTCATAGGTGTTTGTATCTTTCAGCTCTGTTACATTTCTTAGAATTATATAAAGAATATCTCTGGACGTTCTGAATGCTAATCTCTTAAGTTGTAGTTCTATTTTACTATCTCATAAATTTTAATGAATTTTGCCGCTATAAGCGGGGTGTATTTATATATGATCAGAGATCTAATTTATACTGTCATGAAGGTGTTGCTCACTGTTGAATTACTCGAGCTAGTTAATCTCCTATACATTTCAGTTTTCCTCCTCATCTCGCTCCAATTATTCTTAAGAAGTTCTTGTGTGTTTAAACAAATATTTAATCCCAAATATTTTGTTTCCTCCACCTTATTTATTCCTTCTATTTTAAAATCCCGTTCAAAGCTTTTGGCATCGCTAAAAAAACTGTTTTCTCTGTGTTAACTTTCAGGTTATGAGACTTCTCAATAAATTATACTCAAAAAAAATTCTTATAAATGTCACAAAACAAATTACTGATAAAATCAAGAATTTTAAACTGACATTAAACCCCAAAACCCCATAGATTAAATGATTCATCAGGTTCAAAATGCTTTAAAGTAAGGAAGTATAAAGATTAAGTTATAAAATTAGTAATCAGATATAATTATTTTCTTTTACCAATAAAAGTTTCTTTGTTAAATTGTCAAACAAAAAATGGTTTCCATAAATTTCTACAAACTTGACAGATTTATTCTGAGCATTGTATCTTTATATAATTTAAACTACTTATTAATCAGGCATATAATGTTAATTATTAAAACTTTATTATTATTCGTTTTGTCTTAGACTTTGCTATTCACCATTTTAGTTCTTCTCATTGGTAAATTATTCTAAGTACATTTTTAGATCTGCTTTTTCAATAGTAGTTATTTTACTATAAAGTTACTTTATGTTTTCATAAACTTTATCAAAATTGTTATTCATTTATTTTGAGTGCTCAGTGCAAATTTTATTTACTTTTTCTGTAATACTTTTGGAATTAAGTTACTAATTATTTTGCTGATCCTCAATTATCTTTTGTTTTTGAGATATCAGGTTTTCTATTTTTCTCTAGTTTTCTTTAAAGACATAAATTGATTTTAGCTTGTCATCAATTATTTATTTTAGATTGTTATACTATTCGGTAAACCTTCTTACATGATTAGCCAAAGCTTCTAGCTATACAATGCAAATTGTAGGTGATAAATGCTTAGTTTCGTTAACCAAAATCTAAAGGACATTTATATTTCATCTTTCCCTTCAATTATTAATTGCTAAACTATTTATATGTCTATCTGACTTATTTTATCCTATAAATTCTAAATTTGTTCATTATTATTTTAGTTTTTTTTTAATATATATTTCATTGAGTTTAGTCTAGGATTCATGGACTTGAGTAAACAACTATTGTTTCAGTTCTGCCATTGATCATTTATCAAACCTGTATATTGCTTGCTTAATACGCATTCTATTTTATTTAATTCAGGAAAAGTAGAGTCAGAATCTGTCTCAAAATCTTCTAAGCTAGTAAGCAACTACTATGAATCTTATGATCGGAGCACAGAATTAGCTTTTTATCGCTATTACTTTGATCTTAACAAATCTTTGATATTGAATCATCTCTTTATAAAAGTTATTTGGCTTTTTTATCAATGTTTAATTTTTTCACTTGCAATTTCTTAATCTATTTTTGATTAAATTATTTTTAGGGAGTATTTCATCTACTTTCACTTTTTCTTGAATATAAGGTTGTTATCAACCAATTCCTATGAACTTGTAAAACTTCTTTTAAAGTTATATTTTAACATCCTTATAAGTTTTTTTCCCTAAATGTCTTGCTACTTCAGAAATTTAAAAATCCCAGTCTTATATTCCTTATTCATAAGTTCTGTTAGTTATTCTTAATTAAAAAAAACTTAGCTGTGTAGTACGATGCTTCCTGATCGGAATTGATAAAAAAAAATACTCTACTTTTCTTTTTAGATATTTTACTTCGTTTTTTTACTCATGCTTTTTAGTATATAAGGTAAAATTTTTTAAGCTTAAATAATTTTGGTAGTTACTAATTTTGGCAACAATTAATTTTAGTAGATTATCATGATTAAGCGCTAGTTAATTCTAGAATTTTACTATTATTTATACTAAGAGTTTTATTATGATTCTATTAAAAAATTTACTTTTAAATTTAATTAATAATCAATAGTCAAAAAAACTGATTTAAACTAAAACAAACTATGAAAATTATAACAAAGTATTACAAACTATAACAAACTAAAATTAACTACTTAATTAGATCATTAAACTAGAAGATAGTTTGAAAAATTTATTTTTTCGTCTTTTGGGAGTAAAAATTAACCCATGCATGGTTAAAATTTACTCAGAAACTATATGCAGAAAATGTTGCTATGATTACACTCTTGGAAAGTTCAATATAAAACAGTGAACTGTTGAATATTTAAAATTCTTCCAATATTTAAATGCACAATGGTTAAATAAGAAAAATTTCGAAACAAGAATATAAATAAAACTCACACAAGAATGCAGCCTCAGCAAGCAAACCTCAATTAGTTACATTTTGAAGAACTAATGGGATATGCATTTCAAGATCTTCAGGAAGAGAAATAATTCATCTGTACTTACTGCAGAACCCCTTATGCCAATTCATAATCCAGAGCAACTAATTGGAGCAATTTAGAAACTTGCAAAGGATATCACGGAATCCAGAGAGTAGAACACCTCCTATAAAACTTGGAATCTTGGGATGTGGCGATACTTTTGATACCTTCTTTAACTGTCATAGACACATGAAAGGTTGCGCAAGAGTAGAAATGTCGTAGATAAACACTATATGATGAAATAGTTTTTAATAGATAGAATTATGGCAATATGAAATTGTTAAAATAACAGCAAGACTCAAATTAATCACAGTTAAAACTTCCAGAGTTTATTTTTGAAGTTAAGGGTGGATAAATTTATTAGAAATGGGTGAACTTTTCCAGATAGTAATTTAGATGTGGTTGCCAATAAAAATGAGGTCAGATGTTAGAAACGATTATCTCTGAGAGAATTTAAGAGCTACAATGTTAAAAGCGATTGGCTGTCTATTCAAGATAGTGGTCCATGATAATCCCTGGAAGGGTTAAAAGGCGCTTCCATATCAATATCTATCAATAAAGGGCTTAAGATAAATTCCAAACAAAATAAATTCAATAAGAAGGCCTCATATTCTACTGGACCCTCTTTAATACTCAAAACGATGGATTAAAAATTATAAAAAAGTAGGGTTATGAGGTAATCAAGACACTTGCTTGGTTTAAGTACACAAATAAGGGAAATCCTAACAATAGTAAAAGTCGACAAAATTCTTAGGAATATTGTTTGATTGGCATCAAAGATATCTTATATATAAACATGATTAAAAATTCCAGATAAAATACATGCAGAGAGAAGAGAGAATTTGGAGAAACCACAAGAATTCTAGAACATGATTGTTGAATTGTTTGGAGTGGAGTACAGATTGGAGATCTTTACAAGATCAAATACAAATAAGATGTGTACAGTTCACATTAGGAATGAGCTAGAAGGGGAAGATGAATTAAGGATAAAAATTTATATATGATTAATTAACTATTTATAATAATTTATCTAAAAAACTAAATAAAAATAAATAAATTTTAAATGTATTTAAAAAAGCAAGAATTTAACACTTTCAAATAGTTTAATTTTTATACTAAGTCTAAAGCTTTATTTTATATTTATTTATTCAGGGTGCTTGAGTTTTATTATTTTTTTTAGGTTTTTTAAATTTTGATTTTTTATGGTATGCATGTATTTACAAGCTCAAACTGTCAATCATCAAATCTTCTTGAGGTGAATAGCATCTTTAGCATGATTGAGACAGCTAAAAAAATTTTCCTAATCCAATCAAAATTACTTGTCAAAATCTGTAAAACCAAACTTTTTATAGACTCTTCTCTGCTAGATGGCTCAGTAATCAATGATCTATCCTTTATAATTGCTGCAAAAAATTTTCTATTGGGGCCAAGTGAAATTAAAATATGGCCCCAAATACATAATAGAGATTCAAACCAGCCTAAATTTTTGAAGTATAGCAACACTTTTGTGATAAGTTGCGTTGTCCAAAATAAAAACTACATTCGATCTCCAGTTTAGCTCATTCTTATCGAGATAGTAAATGATCTAATGAATGAAGTAGATAACAGTACTGTTATTGTTTTTTCAGATATTTAGTGTAAAAATACTCTGCCGTCACTTAGCACTGCCGCAATCATATTGACTCCATATTACTCAAACTAATTGGTCATTGTATTTACTCGAACCTTTTTAACTCCAGCTTTTCCTAATACAACATTTATTCTAGATACTGCTTTCATCAATATTGATCAGCAGTTTCTTATCATCCAGGTATTAGACAAAGTTAAAGACTGCAAGTTACCTTTATTTTAGACTGTCGTTGCTATTTGTTCTTATGTCAATCATGTACACCTTCTTATATGCAAACCCTAAATCCCTGGCCATGATATTTCTTATCTGTTTCGTTGATATACTTATTCGAAGAGTTTGGTTTAATTTCTATTGGACTTGTTAAGCAGATTAGATTTGCTGATTATGAAATTAAGTAGAGTTTATAACTTAATTTATGGGCCTTAATTTGAAAATTCTAGAGATACTTAAACATATTTATTTTTGGTCCTTCTTTTGTGAACTTATTCCAATTATCTTATCTATTTAGTATCTATTCAATTTAAAGCGTGTCATTAACAGACTCTTAGTATACCAAGATCGTGAAATAAATTAAGAAATCTTTCCCTCTTTTACATTTCAGCTGCTTGTTTAGACTCTTTGTAATTGACTTTTATCTTGCCTAAAAATAAATTTTTTGGTTTTGTCAATTGAAAATTAAACAACTTACAGTGCTCGATTTGGAGGATAAATATCCTATTTATGGTGTTTTTGAGAAATTTTCGGAAATCTATTATTTTAGCTATATTTTCTCCGGCTTAAATTTCTGCATAGCTTGAATCTTGCAATTATTCTATAAGTTTTATTGCTTTTTCAACTTATTCAGAAGTTAAAGCATTTTCCACCTAGCTGTCCGAACTACTAGGACCAATCAGACCCCGTGGATCAATAATGACAGTTCTGTAGGTCTACTCATCAATTCACTATACAAGGGCGTCTTCAAGTGTCTTGATTCTCGATTAGTTAGTGAAATTAATTTGAAATTTTCTACCGTAGTGCCCAGGCACTATTAGGCAGGTCGTTTTCAAAGTACAATTTCGTCACCCGAATTATTTTCATTATTTCCAAAAATGCTCGAGTCTTCAATGTTTTCATTCTCGATTGGGTTAAAAAAATTTTTTTATGCGAAAAATTCTCTTATGCTTATATGTCTCCTTAATATTACTTTCCATATTTTGTTTATAAAGTTATTAAACTTTATTTTAAAATTATATCTACATAGATAATTCACATTGGGGTATAGTAATTTAGTTAAATAATAACAATTGTTAATTTAATAGCTTATTTTAAATAAGCCTTATTATTATTGAGCAGGGTATCAAAAATTTTTTATCAGTCCCTCTAAACTTACCAAATGCTCTCAAACAATAATTTACAAGATATCCATGTCAGCTAGGTGAGGAATAAAATTGAGTAAAAAAGAGCTTTACGATTTTTAACATAGGAATGTGGGGAGGTGTATCTGCCCAAGATGAATTGCTCAAATATACACTTCTTAGAAGCATACTAACAGGAGAGAAAGAGGTAATATTTTTAATAGTAAATTTCAATAGCTCTTAAAACGATGTGATGTGATAGTTTCAGCTGTTCCCCAAATTGAGGGTCTGACAGCAGATGACTTCCTATCGCACGCTGAAGGCAAGCCCTTTCCTTTGAAATACCTTCCCGATTAAATGGATTGGCTCCATTTGAGAAAAAATGATTAAGAATATTATGCTTTCCTTAGATAAAGATGGAGTAAACAATATGATAAAAAGTGCCAAAGAATAGAGAAGGATAATACTTGATACTTCAAAAAATAACCTAGTGCACATGAAGCCACAATTCATAGAGGTTCTGAATAATTCTTTTTTTTTTAGTTATAAGCTTATAATGACTTTTCATTGTAATTTAGTTAACAACGGCAGGTCTGTGAATTTGCTTAAGCATAGTACAAAATATATAGCACAATTAAGAGGAAGTAATATAGAGTCAGAATCCCGGTACTAAATCTAAGTAATAATTTATGGAGTAGAAAAGATAGTAAGAAATGAAATTAACGATCTTAAGGGACAGGTTGAAGAACTTGTCAACTATAAGCAATTGGTGAATCAACTCCTTTAAGGAGGGATCATAGACCAGGAGGGGAATCCTCTAAGATAATAGCCTAGTAAATAGAATAACAAGGGGGTCTAAGTCGGTGGCAGAAATTTTTCAAAATCCTAAGTGGGTGGCAAAATTTTTTCAAAATCCTAAGTTGGTGGCAGACATAAAAAATTTAATATGTTACCAAAAAATCATAAATTGATGCTTAATATAAAAAAAAGTTTTCAATAAAAAAATAAATATTTAAATTGTTGTATTTAAAAATTTATTTTAAAAATTATATTATTATTTTAATATAATAGATATAGAAATGTAAAGGCAAAAAAGACATTCAGATATTGTAAAAACATATTAATTAATAATGGATGTAATGAGTTTTATCAAAAATATATAAAATGTAATTGCAGATCTATAAGAAACTGGAATTTTTGAAAATGACGTAAAATGTCAAGTATGCAGAAAGTATATGATGTTAACCAAAAGAAAAGATGCACCAGATGAAGTTGAATACTAATGTAAACGACCATGCAGGAGGAAAAAATCAATTTAATAATTATTTATGTAACGCAAGCATCAACAGCCAATATCAGCATGGTATTTATTGGTGTTTCACTATTTTGCAATGGGATACAGTTCTTCCCAAACAAAGTACAATTTAAATATGTACAATTACAAATTAAATCAGAAATTAATCAAGAATATATTCTAAGATATTAGAAAAAAGATAGCTAAGTATATGGAGATTTCTCACATCTAAGATGAAAATGAAATACTTAATGGTGATATTGAAGTAGATGAAAGTTTATTTACTCATGGAAAATTCTTGCATGATGAAGGCTAAATTAGAAATTAAGTAGGAAATATGAGAGTTGAAAGGCAAATTTGGGTATTCGGTATGATAGAAAGAAATTCTAAGAAAGCAAAAGTTTTCATTGTTAAAGACAGAACTAGAGATACTTTATGGGCACTAATACACTAATATTCTTAAGTAGGATCTACTATACATCATGATGGATTTAGTTCATATTAAAATATGCAGTTTTCATAAGCAGGATTATACAATAAAAGATATGTTCATGAAGAACTAAAATAAAATTTATTTAATCAATTATAAGAAGAAGATGATGAAGATGATAATGATGATGAAGATGATAGTGAAGATGAAGATGATAATGATGAAGATGATGATAATGAAGAAAATAAATTTTAAGATGTTGAAATACAAGATGATAGTGAGAATAGCAATGCAAATGTAAGACCTAGAAATTATAGAGGAACTAATTAAATTGAAAGCTTATGGTTTTAACTCAAAAGATATATAAAAAATATTTATAGTACGGTAAGTGATGAAAATTTGCATGATTTTCTAATGGAAGCATTATGGAGAAGACAAATAAAAATCAATTAATAAAAGGCAAATGAATCTTTATCTGAGATATTTAACTAGTTAGTAATTAATTAACAATTCTTTGATTGAAAACTTTATTTTATATTAAGCATCAATTTATGATTTTTTGGTAAAATAATCATATTTTATTTTTTGCCACCGACATAGGATTTTGAAAAAAAAAATTTTTTATGTCTGCCACCGACTTAGACCCCCCCAATAACAATTTTATGATATGAGTGAATTTAATTGAAGCTAAAGTTTTTAATTCTTAAGCTGTTAAAAAATAATTATATCCCTTTAAACAAAACCCAGTCAAATTTTCTCAACGGTATAGTCAACTTTTATATTCGGAATAAATATTAACCCATGGGTGGTTAAAATTTACTATACTCTGTAAAATCTCAAAATTATGATGTTTTAGCAAACCCCATCAATATTTGGTAGTCATGATCAAGCATTTAAGAAGTATTACATACTCAGTTAAATTATTTCAGATAGTTAGAAACTCTTACAAAATATTACCCAAAAAAAGCACCTTAAGGAATTTCAAGCAAATTTTGACTAAATCAATTCTACCTATCTTACACACTATGACTTTACTAATAAGGATGAGACCTTTTCAATACTCAATTTATTTATTAATTCAATAATACCCTCATGTTGCTGGTAGTTTTAGTATAAGTTGTCAAAAATAATTTAAATTTTTGTTTATTTTACTTAGAAAAATAATTTCAATTTATTTTGTAAGACTTTGTAATACTTTTACAAAATTCATGTTGCTTTAATAAAAATTAATATAGTTAATAGTAGTCAATTGTTTATTAATAGCAATTTAAAACATAGTTAAAGTCAGATTAAAAAAGCAACATACAGAATAAGAACACTTTTAATATGAGCACTGCTATATTTATCAACAGCTTTCTTTATAAATAGGTTGACAATATAGAATAAAATAGCAACAAAAATGGGCAAGGCATCCACAAAAAAACCAAAAATAAAGCTTCTATAGGTCGCGGCATTCAACTAAGACTAGGAAGAATCAGGATATACAGCAGAATTTTTAAAAGATGAGCGGCTTTCGGATCTGAGGTACGAAAAGTAGAGGAAAAGTATTATGGAACTCCTTAAGAAGCAAAGGAATATTGGCAAAAAGCCTTACGAGCAGGTCAAAATATAGCTGTAAAAAAGTTTCGGACCCGAAGTTATTAAAACCCATAAGGAATGGATTATCAACATTATAAATGCCAGGAAATCAAAGAGTGAAAGCAATACACCCGCCAATTCTCTATTATTACATCAGAAGAAGTGTACTCCGAAGACAAGCTAAATTGTAAATAAAAAAGAATAAACTAAGCCTTTAATTGATGATTGAAGATTCTCATTAAATCTATAGAAATTAAAAAAAAGTTAAGGCCAGCAATTTGAGGCTCAATCCTTATCGTCAAACTAGAGACACACGTAAGAGGAGGTAACGGACTCTTAAATAGCACCACCTCATACAAGTTAAATCAAATTGATGAACTTATCACAGCAAGGTTTGAAGAGCTGACCACAAACTCTATGAAAGAACTTTATGATCGACTACTCATTAAAGTACCTGAAATTCTGGAGACTGATCTGCTATAAAGCTCAATAATATAGTAGATGAAGTCGTAAACAAGGTAAAAGAGGTCGAGGAGAAGTTTAATATATTGAACTTCCATCGATTTCAGAACTGGTTTGCAAAGATTGAGGAGATAGAATAAGCCTTAAAGATTTTGGTCGCTGATATAAAATGTATTGCACCCACTATTGGGGTTGCGACCCAGGAGTCATTCGCCAGCCATGTTAGGAGATTGCATGAACAAATATCAACTCTTACAAAATCAATTGAATGTGCTAATAACCAGATAAAAGAATTATCTGATAAGTATAGTAGTTAACTTAAAATAATAACCCAATCTCAGTCCAAGCACGATCATCAATACGAAATAGTCGATAAAAACATTAAAAACGTAATAGACCAGGTTAACAAGATCATGGTAGACCATAAACAAGGTGTTTCTAAAAGCTTGAATGCTTTTAAGGATAATTTAAAGTCCGCGAATAATCGCATTTCAAAATTTGAGATACTTGATTAATAAAATTAAGGTTAACTAAAATAGCAGCAGTGTCTTTCTTTAAAAATAAAATACACCTGAGAGCTAGAGCATGCAACAGTAAGTAAAAAATTAGGAGAAAGGCTATAATACAACTCTTGACACTGAGCAGACAATCAAAAAGTATAACTAAGGAAACGTGAACATTCAAATCATTGAAATTGATAACAAGACATATATTCATGATAAGGAAAGCAAAAAGCTTATTCATTTTATTGAACAATCTGATTAACAATCTGATTAAAAATCACCAATCTGATGCATTTCTATAACTATCTACTTACATTTACTCTAAAAATTCTTATATGCCATCATCAGATTACAACTCATTTGGTTTTGGGGTTTATTACAAAAAAATTCAAAATTTTTCTTTTCCTAACCGAATTTCAAAATTTGGTTTGTTTTTCAAAATCTATAAGCTAAATTAATATTATGAAGTAAGATTTCCATTTATCATTATTCTAATGCTTTTAAGATGATGAAATCAGTTTTTATAAAATAAATTTTTTAATTACCTGAAAGTTTCTTTTAAGTTCTTAAATTAATAACATTTAATTCATCGAATACAATAAAGTTGATAAAAGATATATACCAGAAGTTGACAAAGTAAAATTGAAAGATATTAGTAAATTTAAAAATAATAAATTAATCACATTGTTTTTATTGTTATCACTTTTAAATTAAACAAGTACATCAATACTTATTAAATTATGCGTTAATTAAATTTTTTATAGTTTAAAATTAATATGTTTAACTTTTGAAAATTTGATTTTATGAACTTTAATTAATAACTTCAAATCATAAAATTGTAATCCTATTAACTAAGTATATTGTTTAGAGGATTCCCCTCGAAGTAAATGACACCTCCTTCATGAAGTGCATCACAAGCTACTTATATATGATGAGATCCCCAATTTAGTTTTTCGTTTGGTTCATTTCGTCTCTTACCCTTTTATATAGGTCCATAATCTTGTGCTTGGATTTTAATTATGAGACTAAATTTTGTTTAGAATTCTCTTATTCGGATGGCCTTGATTTTCTTTTGGTGCTTTGCTTTAATAGATGAGCAGACCTTCCCTCATTTACTAAAATAACAATTAATCTTGTATGAAATTACTACTAAAAGTAATAGAGTTATTTAAGGCTTCTGCAAATTGTGGCTTCATATGGACTATGCTATTTTATTAACTATCTAATCTAATTCTTCTTTACTCTTTGCCTTTTTGTATCATTTCATTCACCCCATCCGATTCAAGAGATAGTAAGACATCTGTTATCCATTTTTATCTAAGTGAAGCCAATCACATTGATCTGGCAAAAACCTTAGTAATGATGGCTTATTCCCGGCGTACTAAAGAAAATCGTCATCTGTAAGTCCATCTATTTATGGAACAGCAGATACAATAACATCGCATCGTTTTAGATACTATAAAGTGTTAATAACTATATTTTTACCTCTTTTTCTCCCCTAAACTTACATGTATTGTCCGAAGATTATTCTCCATTTATATATGTTTTCTCTACAAAGTACATTAGTGCTTATAAATAAAGGGCTAGCTTAATGAATAGTAAATTAATTAAATTGTAATAAATCATTAAATTTAATTAAATATGTAAGTACTTTTTAAAACAACTGATTCTTCTATAGAGAAATTCTTTTAGTTCAAAACTTTAAAACTCTATTAAGAAATATGGAATAGAATATGAAACCAAAATTAAATTAACAAGACATTAGACAATTTTATCAGGAGGAATTCAAGATTGATACCACAAATAATGAGCCAAATGTCTCTATGAGAAAATTAAATGTCAGCGAAGATTCATCAGGAGACGAATAAATGCTATGCAAGACAACGCTATTAATAGAAAATGACAATGAAGTTCCCGATTTTTAAAGTCTAATTGAATTAACTCATTCTAAAGCTTCTAATCTATAGTAAAAATTTTTACAAAACATGAACAATAATTAATAGACCTCATAAATTCTGGATCCAAGAAGAATGATAAACTTATTAGAAAATGGAAATTTTGAAAATAGTGCACTATCAACTGAATAGATTGTTGAATCAGAAAAAAACTTTCAAATCTCTTGGAACAAAATAGCTTTTAATTATCTAATTAAATCAACTCCTAAAACTCATTAAAATTTTTTCAAACTATGGCTACCATGAAATAAATAGAAGCTCAAGTTAGCACAGATAATACTCAGGTAATCTTTTAATATTTCCTTTTTTATTTTAATTGATTATAATGTTTTATATAGGGGCTCTTCTCTTAAATCAATTATAAATAAACCAAATAAAAAAGGTAATAAAAGTTATAAAAGATCTGTATGTACATTGGGAATGCTGAAAATCTTAATTGATAGAAAGGTTTAAGATTTGCATGTTAAAGCTTAATTAAATCATCTCAGCTTAAAGTTGAATGTTAGGACAATAAATCCCAAATATTCTCATAAAAGATAATTTATCATAAATCATATTAAGAGGTTTATTCAAAAAGATTAAAGGAAAAGACTTAAATGAAATCAGTTAAATAGATTCAAGAAGCCTTATAAAGCCAAAATAAAATCTAAGCATCATAATTAATTGTTTGAAAAATCTTTAAAGAGTAATTTGAAATTAGATTTAAAAAAGTTTATCATATCGATTAGAGGGCTAATAACCCTGACTGCAAAAATAGAGACAACTGGCAGCAATGCATTACATCGACTCAATGAACTAAGGAAAACTTCTAATTAATATAGATGAAAACAGTTTGCAAAACCAGTCATATCTTAGAAAATCCTGGAGTTTAGAAAGTAGTTAAAATTACAGTAAAAAATTGGTTAGAATGTTTAAAATTAACATAATTGCTGCTGCATTTAGTGATGGCTGATTAGCTTATAGCATAAATATCGGAAATAATAATAGCACAATTATCCTCTACTTTGTTATCGAATTGGTTCAATAATTAGATTCTTTGATTTCGAACTGGAGAGAAAGAGTAATTCTTATTTTTAGATAATGCCACATATCGCAAGAGTGTCCTTGTTTTGTAAAACTTCAGGCTATACAATCTTTCAGTTATGTTTCTTGGACCATATTAATTAAGACTTGTTCCGATTGAGAAAGTCTCTGCAAATATAAAGAAAGACTCAGTTTTAAGTTAGGAAACCTTATCTTAAGATGAATATATTAGTTATCTCATAAAATTGATCTAGTCAAAAGATTTTAAATGGGTTAAAAAATATTTTTACAATTGCTTAAAATCAGCTCATTCTGCAATGCGTTTTCAACACTATTGAATTTAACGATTCCCATCTTTATTTTTCTAACTTATTCTTTAACTTAAAATCAACTAACTAATAAAAGTAAGAATTAAACTTGAATTTATTTTTCATTTTATCGATTGGGGGGTTTTGTTGTTTTTATAAATATAAAAGTAGCCCCTAAAATACAATATATTAAATATATATACTCATTTCTTATTGACTTACTTTTGAAGAATTTTAATAATTTGATTTAATTACTTAAATTCCTTAATAGTTATATTTAAACATTTTAACTTTGATATTCGAAAATTTTAAATTTATTTACCTTAAGAAACACTTAAATAAAGAGAAATTGAAATCTTGCTTTTTGTAAAAAAGTTCAAAGAAATTATAAACAAATTGATATTATTTTCAATTTTAAAGAGCAGTATACATAACAAAAAACTTTTATTATGAAATTGGACAATTTATTTTACAGGTATCTGACAATGATGGAAGATTAAAATTGTGATACAAATAGTGGAATCGGACAATTTTTTATCCATAATTTAACAAGAATATTTAAATTGTTAGTAAATAATATATTTAAACGGGGGGATGCTTAAATTCAATAATAATAATAATAATTAATTATATTAGCGAAAGCAAGACAAGAGATAAATCAAGAAAAGAGAGAAAGTAAAATAAGGAAGAGATGTCAAATTTAAATGTCCTCATTATAAATTGTGCAAGGAAAAATATAAAGGAGAGAGTCAAGGTGCAATTTACAAACATGTCTCCAGAGATCACCAGAAACAATCTGATATTATAAAATCAGTGAAACCATTCATGTGCAGTTGTTCGAAGCGATACTCGCGAAAACCAGATTTAGTGTTTCATCAAAAATTAAAAGGACATATGTTGCTGAAATAGATGCTTTCGAAGTTGACGTAAGAGATAATGAATAATGGATTAAACTAAGAAATTGGGCCAAATAAAAGTATAATGGATAGTTATTTGATGTCTTCATGTCAGAACCGCCTCACCATGATACAGTTTATAACTTAGTAGTCAAAATAGATATAGTACAAGAAAGAGTGTACATATTTTTATAGACAGCAAATGCAAAAAATAATGTGAGACATATTTAAAAGGTAGAGGGTACAAAATTTTGGAAACAGTCAGTAGGATAAAAACAGATAACGGTCAAGACTTGATAAGTGGATTAGGAAGAGTATTCTAACATTACAAAGAAGAGTGTATTTTTGGCTAAAAAGGTTATATAGCTTATTTAGAACAAAGATTTAACTTATAGAAAATCGAGAATCATCGATTCTAAAATCGATTACAAAATTTTGAGATGTTTTTAGCTCAAGAAGACTTATCATATATTTTACAAACCCCGATTAACTTTTTGATGTATTTAGAAAATTAGAAATATTTGTCATGATGGTTGGGAAGTTTGATTTAAAAACCTTACTTAAGTATAATATCATACTTATAATAATTTAACTAATATTATATAATAATATGTTTTAATTAAAGCTAATTTGTTAAATTAATTCGTAGTTCATTATAATGCTAAAATTATTTAGGTAATTTAGCAAATTGAGATTGAGGAATCCTCATAATCTATATAGAATTAGCTATAAATCTCTTTAGAATTATACTTAATTTCAAATAGACTATATAGAATCCTTAATTTTATAATATAAAAATATTTCATCCACAAATAATAATTATTATGAGTACCTAAGAATCTCTATCTGTTATGGAAAGAAGTTCTAATAATCTATATAGAATTAATATAATTCTTTATGAGCTTTTATCAATCTTTATAAATTTAATTAAGTTATTTATTAAAATATATTAAATTGTTAAAATTTATAATTTGAGTTTGAGAGTGTCCTATTAATGGACATTGTGTAATAATCAAAACCCAAAAACCTTAATGAGGTTTATAAGTGCTTTGATTTGTAGGGAATTTGTTAGGGGTTGGGGTTACTAATTAAATGCGAGACAAAAATTACAAGCTTTTGGGGTATATTTATGATGAAGAGTATATAGATTAAGTGTTTAAACTGCGTTATGGAGGTGATATGTATAGTGAATAACTCAAACCAGTACTGAACTATAAGTCTATTGCACTGCTCTTAAAGCGTAGTCCCTCAACTGTTCGCTCTCACTGCTTGAAAGCTGTGTAATTAAAGCAATAATAGCTGAATTCTTAGCCTAAGAGGAAGTCAAAGTTTCTATAGAAGCATCTTGACTATCTTATTAATGAAAAAACTTTGAAGATTGGGCTCACTTCTCTCTCGACTAACGAGCTATTATGTTTCATCGCCAGTTCCCAGAGTTGAAGATCTCTGCATAGTCTGTTGCAAACATTTATAAACGAAACGGTATCTCTTAAAAAAGTGTTAATCGTATCAAGAGAGTAATTGATTTCACTCTGCCATTTTACAACAACAACTTAAATTATATTTATAATTAAATGCAGAGAGCCTAATAGAATAATATTAAGTTTATCCATGCTGACGAGGCTGTGTTTACATTCAACACTTTCATCTAGAAGTCTTGGTATAAGAGGCATAGCAACATAGAAGTATATGACTAGAAAGTCAAGGTATAAACAATGGCAATTCTTGGAGGAATTAGCGAGGATACTGGTTGAGAAACTTATCTTATTCATCCTCGCTCTATTAAGACAGAGTAGTATATAAATTCTTAGAACAGCTGAGAGAGAAGTACCCTGAACAAGAAATTATACTATTCGTTGATAATCTTTCTGTTCATAAGACCAAAGAAACAAGGAAGAGTTATGAACAACTTAGAATAACGCCAGTGTTCAACGTACCATACAGTCCATAGTTTAATGGAATGAATTCTACTGGTATATTAAAAAGCCATTACAAGAAACTGCTGCTCTACAACTTGATGCATGACCTACCTATCGATACAGTAGACTTTATTAAAAGCTCAGCGAAGAGAGTAGATAATTAATTGGCTTAAAAGTGTGCTAAAGAAGGGAGAGTGAATGTATATAAATAAGTTTTGTAGTTAAGTTAATGATATATAAGTCACATTTAAAATTCTTTAGAGGGAGCTGGCTTCTCTTTCTTCTCTTCTACTTCTTACTTCCCTCCACCTAAGTTTCTTCTCTTACTGCCAGCTCCAGCATCTATGTTCATTGACTCTGGTGGCTGAATATTTGAATAAAGTCTCTTGCTGACTTCATACTTTGTCTGCGACTTTCGCTCTCTGTGAAGCTTGCTCTATTCCTTCACCAAGAAGATGCCAGTACCAGATTTTTCCAAAGAGTTAAGCTATAAATCTTACTTGAAATATAAGGGTGCTTCTGCAGCTCTGATAGCCAGCTCTCACTTATCTTGATCCCTTATCTGTCCTTATCTTCTGAAGAGATGCTGTACCTTTTCTTATGAGATTCTTGAATAATTTCTTTCAAGTAATCACCTTTAATTATTGCAAGAATGCCAAAGAAATAGTTTCTTTCAGGCAGTTATTTGACAACTGCTTCTTAGTAGGCAAGTACAGCGAAACCTCTGGGTCATTCATAGCATCATCATATAAGTTAGTCACTGAGATTTCTAGATAATATGGAATCTCTGCAAACTTTACATCTTAAGTTTTCAATGCTTTCTTCTCTTCGCAGAGTATCGCCCTTAGAAATGAAATTTTGGTACCTTCCATCGTTGGCAAGAACAAACCAACTACATAATCAAGATGAGTTACTATGAGTTCATTATCTTGCTGCACCAGGTAGAGGTGCAAATCTTCCTTGCTTCTAAATCTCTGAATCAATTCTTGTGCTTGCACTCTTTTCATTACGTCATTCATTGACTCCATCTTGTTTACAGATCTAAGAA
>ARYC01025382.1:0-17612 GCA_000711775.1 Oxytricha trifallax
TCTTTATTAACTATGGCGCGATCATCGGCCACAAGGTGTTAATTAAACACTTTGAAAATTTCAAAAATTCTAAATATTATGAAAGGTCTTGCATCTTGCAAGAAATAGTGACTCGGAACACTCAGTCACTTTTATCATTCTTGAACAATTTTGAGAATGTCAACGATCAATAAATACTCTAGGACCTGTTCTCCCTGTTGGTGGATTTAATTCTCAGCAATAGTAATATAGATCAAGATTCCAAGCCTCGTATATTTTTTAGCCGCTTTGGGTTATTGTATGGGAGAAAAAGTCGAAGTTGAAGACTCACTTATTTTGGGAATCAATATTATTATTAGTTCGCTCGCCTAATGCAAGGCAGGCACTAGGCCTGGCAAATTACGTATTCTTCAACACAGCTTCAGCCTTCACTAAACTGCTTGCTCAAGTGAAAAAACTGGATGATTCAAATCCTTATGTAATACAATTTATGAGTGATACCTGGTAGTTATACTCAATTGACCCTCAAGTTAGAAGGTTAATACCTTCTTCATTCTTTATATTGAATGTGCCTTTCATTACTTTACTCAAACAAGACTGCGGCTTGAACTTAATCAGAGATATTCCAGTTGCATATACAGACCACTTCGTGAGAATTTGTGCTTTAAGTTGCTGTCCAACTGTTGACTCTTTAAAAGAGTACATCTCATTAACCAGGTCTACATTCTTACAGAAGTAAGAGGTTATAGATTAAAACACCATGGCTTACTTTATGAAAGGCCTCGCATCAAGACTATAGAATAGAGACGTGCAATGGGTTGGTAAGATTGAGCAAATCAAGAGGCTTCAACAGTAATTAATAGAAGCTTAGATCGAAAAGAATGTAAGTCTTACAAGCAACATTATTGAAAACTGCCTTAATGGTGACTGTTCTGAAATTCAACGAATTTTGCAGCTACCTCGCAATATGGAAGCATTCTCTGATAAAATTGTTGCAGAACTACTTTAACTCTTTGAGAATGTTAACATTATGCACTAATTAGCAAGGACTTTCAATTAAAAGCCTCCAAATGAAAGGTTGAGTGTGAGTGAAGATTTAGAAAAAAAGCAGCAAAATCTTGGATTTAAGTTGTATAGTTCACAAGTTTTGTGCATTAACTACATTTGCGATAACTTACAGTCAAGCCATTTAATTCATTGTGGTATTGGAAATGGCAAACCTTAATTTCTATAGCGTTAGCCATTCTTATAGCTCTTAAAACCAAGCTATCCGTAATCATAATTGGTAAGAATGAGCACTTGGTATAGAAGGAATTCAAGAAATTCTAAAAGTTAATTAGTGCAATGGCTCTTAATTCAAACTTTAATTTCATTGCAAGAAGCGCAGGCATTTATTTCTTTACTCAGCCACAACTGAAGAAATAAACGAAGAACCCTAAATTCATGAGTGTGTGGCACGAGAGTATCGTGCTGGTTGATGAGTACGATTGGATTTTATTAGATGGTTCCAGTGAAAAAATTGTAAACTAGCTCAATCTCTTCAAGCAAGCAAAAAGTATTGTTGGTTTTTCAGGCAGCCATCTTACTCAAACCGAATAACAATGCCTTAACTTGGCTTTGTCAAGCACGCCTGTGGTGTTCCCTACACTTGATAAGTTGTAAGGAGACAAGAAAATTAGCTGCCAGACTTGCTCGTGAACTCAAATCAAGGAGACTATTTGAAAACAATCAAGGAAATCACAAAGGATTAAGTAGCGAATTCCCCAGTTTTAATTGTTGCCTCTGCAAATTACAGCACTATCGAATAAGGCCTTTAATAGTCAGGCTTTGATTTCACAAGTTTCAGCCACGGCCACGCTGCCGTAATTGAAGCTACCCTTGAAGGCAGGTATTTAATGAAGAATGCAAGCAAGAACTATGGAATTTACTTGTTGAATGAAGCATAGGGTAGAGGCACAGACATTTAAAAGAATGATGAAATCAATCAAAATGGTGGCTCATATTTAATTATCGCTGATGTTTTTACAAAAAGATCTGAAGAATAAATCATTGGTAGGATTGGTAAGCTCAACACCAAAGGTAGATGGCAGAGAGTGTTATATAAACTAGATTCTAAAAGTAGTGCAGAGCAGCTGCTCGTAGTGGAGTAAAATGAAGCAGACCTTAATCTTGATCGCAAGTACAATTTGGTAAAATCAATTTTGTAAAATCAATAAGAAGCAATGGAAAATTCAATTGAATCAAACTTAGTGCCTCAAGAATAGATAACTGCAACTTTCCAATAAGAATGAGGATGATAAGAAGGTACGAGAAATTGTTGAACACCTTATAAGGCTCACTGAGAAATCTTATAACGAAGCAATCCATCCAATTGAAGAAGAGAAGAAAGAAAAAGTTGAGGAACTTAAAGAGGCTGCCTCAGTTGAAGAACCAACTGAATAAAGTAAATTGGGTTTTTATTAACCAACTCTCATAGAGGTAATAGAAGAGAAGATGAGTTAAAATCCAGTGCTGCAAAACAAACCGTTTGAAGAGGTATAGAAATTGGTGCAAAAGAATTTAAAGCGGTAGCACCATGAGATTACTAAGGCTCAAAGCAGAGAGAGATCCAAAAGTAAAAGCAGTACTACAAGTTCAAAGAGAAGATTAGTGAAAGGATAATAAAAGCTTGACTAAATCAAAGAATAAAAAAAGACTTGAGATCTTTATACTCGTCGCAGTGCCAGAGATAAAACATTCACTTGCACTTATACAGAGCTGCCAGAGAGTGAAGAGACAATTGAAAGATGGATGAAGGCGGCCTCTAGTGAGAGAAGGCACTTTAAAAGCGACATAAATCACAAAAATCCAGAGAGAAAACAAAGATTAAGAATATGAGATTTATCTTAATTTTTTTAAGTAATTCACCAAATTCAAGTTTTTGCTATTAATAGTATATAGAGATTCATGAAGGAATAGAAGCAGTAGCATTCAAAATCTGAAGTTCTCAGCTGCGCAAAGCAAGCTCAATCAGTTGTTATTGAGCATAAACTGGTCTCTCATCTTGCGTAAGTCAAGCAACTCACTTTCCAAATTGTCATGATCTTGTTTCAACTTTTTAGTTTACTGCAAGAATTCCTGCTTATCTTATTTTAAAGCTTTTTCATAATCTTTTACCTCCTCCAATTAATCAAGAGTTCTCTTTCTTTTAGATGAATCCTTTACTAGATTCACAGCCTTACCTCGCTCAGCTACACACGAAATTAAGAGAGAGTAAACTTACTGCTAAAGTTAAGGCATCTGCTGAGAGCGTCCACGAACTCGGGTCTCATTTCTATTAAGAGATCTCTGTTTTACTCTAGCTTTTCTCTTCGTTAGAGCATTGCATCATGAATATCTAGGAGACACCGTCGGTGTCTAGGGTGAAGAGCATGTCACAGATCCATTATCTGTCTAGGTGGACCCAATCTCGTTCATCTGGCAAGTATTACAGCAGTCTTGCAGATTCTCTTGCATAATCGAGAAAGTCTTAAACTGTAAGTCCATCGATTTGAGGCACTGCTGACACTTTGACTGCGTCTCTTCTTACATACTATAATAACAGTTACAGGGGTAAGTTAATCGTTACTTCTTTCTCTGCTCTTATGATTTACTTAAGGAAATAAATGTTGGTGGAGTCTGCTTTGGGTAAGAAAGCGTGGCAGTCTTGGGCAAGAAAGTTGTATAGCTCTTTCTTACTTTTGCATTTCTGGGCGAGTTCTTGAACATTGATACCAGTAAGTTATCCTTGGTTCATTAAAATTTAAAAGTTAGGTGCCTTTCACCATTTTTTATAGGTCAATTTCGATTCAGGAAGACACTACCGTTACTAAAACTAGAGAGTGCTTTTTATGATAATGAAATGTTACCAGCACGGTCCAATTTCAGCTAGCGGAATTCCTACCAGCACCAAGAGAATTCATTATTATTAAATTTAGGAATCCGTCTATGGAATCATATTATTAGAAACGACAGTCAAGACTCTCAGAATTCTTCAAGTTGGAAGATAAAGATTATGATGGTAATAGTTCAAGTGAAGAGCAGAGCTCTTCCAGTGGTTCAGAAGATTTTCAAAATCATGCAGAATACTTAACAACTAACATGTTTTACCAGAGAAACATAACTCTTGCAGATGTGAATATAGAAGAAGTAAGTGAAAAGGATATGATTTCACTATTTAATGAGATTCGTAATGAAATTTCAGAGTTTGAAATCGATGGATTTATCATAGATCCCAAAGAAAAGTATAGAGAAAGTATTAAAAAAGGAGCTAAAGAATCATTACTTAATGATAATTAAATTAAGACTCTTGGTTAGCTAGTGTTAAAGCTTTACACTGAGTATAAGCAATCAGATTTAGAACCCTAGAGTTTGATGGAACGTGGTTAAGATTTCGACTTAAAAGCTCGTGAAGCCAAAGTTATTGAGAATCATAAAGTAAAAGATTAAATTCCAATTTTTGGTTAGCACACACAATTGAATGCAATAGTTCCTTGTAGACTGCAAAAGTAGTTAAGAAAGGAGAAATAATTGTAAGAGAAGGAACTTAAACTTGCAGAGGAGTCACTTAGATTAAGAGTTACAGAAAAGTTAACTTTCCTCTAAATAATGGATAGACTTGGTATATCATACTATAAATTAAGAAGGTACTTAAAAAGCCCAATCAAGAAAGCTTAATTTTGGAATCTTAAATAAATTAATAGAGGCAAGTATAAGAAACTGCATAGCAGAGCACGCACTCATATCGTGAATATGTTAATGTTTAACACTTAACCAGTGCAGGTTTCTGATATACAGCACAGTTTACTGAAGAATATTTTGTTAAGGTGTAGCAAGTAAATGATAAGAAGATTTTGAAGAATGAATTAATGATGACTTATAAATAAATCAAGTAGATTTCAACATTGCATAATAGCAATAGTAGCAAGTTATAAAGATAGTATGCAGCTCAATAATTCGTGGAACACTTAAGTAAGGGTAGGAGAATAATCAATATTGATGAATCAACTCTTAACTAAACAGATTAAAGACACAGAGGTTGGACTGCCCCTTATGTAAAAAATCGAGTTACAAATTCACAGAGACTAAAATAAAGGAATTTAATTATTGGAGTTGCAAGTACAGGAGAGCTGTACTATACAGTTAATCATGGAAGAGCTAACTAGCACTCATTTATGTACTTCCTATGTAAACTAGTTAATGTATTGGATTCAGTTGACACTAGTTGGAGAGAAAATACTTTAATTCTACTTGATAATGCACCTTACCACAGATCACAAAGTATTATGAATAAGTTCCTGGATTTGGCTTTGCCAATAATGTTTTTAGGGCCTTATCACTATAGAATTGCACCTGTTGAATTAATGTACTCTTGGATCAAAAATCGAGACTTGAACCCTCTGAATACCAGGGCGTAATCAAAGTAAGTCGCTTGGAGTTCACCTTTTTAGGGGCTACTGGGCAGCATTCATGAAAGAGCTGGGCATGAATATTAGCAGGATCAACTAGAACTTGGTGAGGCGCTGCTTTTATCACGTGTTGACAGCGGCCTTGGAATCGATTTCGCTAAAAGATTTGTGAGCTAGGCGAAAGTGCGAGGTTAATAAGCGGGGCTTGCTAGCAAGAGTGGCCTTATTTAATTCGATTTTTGCGAGTATTAGAAATTATTAAGGAGAGCTTTTTAAGTTGAATTAAGAACAGTTAATTGAATTTGAAATGAAATCTGCAAGGCTCTTACATTTAATTTATCTCGAATTTCTTGATAATTATTCACGATTTTTATAGGTTGGAATTCGCCATTTTGAAAAGTAGGTACCTTGAAAATGAGAGCAGTTAAGTTAAAATGGCGATTTTTGAGAACTAGGGCTTATAAAAATTAAGGGCTTGGGCTTTAAACTGTGTAAGTTAAATTGCACAAAAATAGAAAGTTGGAATTTTAAAAGTAAGGAAAATAGAGCGATTTTCACAATAATTATATATAAGAAAGCAAATTAATTAAGAAGTCATAATTAGAAAATGGGGAACTTTGCGAATTTTTCTTATTGAAATCCTTAATTTAATATTCCCTAAATTTTATGCTTTAACTTTGCATTTTTTATTCATTTTGCCTTGAAAAGTGGCCGAAATTAGCAAGAAATGCATTTTTACCATTCATTTTCTTGAAAAATGGGTGAAAAGTGAAAAAAAATCAGTCCTTTAAATATTGGGGGAAATGCGAAGCTATTTAAGAGAGACGCAAATTATAATTATTTATAATATTTACAAACAACCAAAACTTTTTCTCAACCTTATTTTCGTTTTTTTAAACAATTTTATCTAGCATGAATTAATACAATTCAAAGAATAAACAAAAGAACTTAGTTCAATCAAAACTTAGACCTTCTATATAGAAGAATTTAATCTTTCCAGATGTATCTCAAAAATTGAGAATTAGTCAAAATGATATATAGCAGATTCTTGCTTTTGAAAATCAAAAATAAATTGCAATTTGCAATTCTTCTAATACTTTGAATTTAAATTATCCAGCTAAAGCTAATAATTATTAGCAAGAAAATTAGGAAATGCAAATTTAGCATTAAAATATTTTTAGTTCTTACTCTAGCCCTTCAATTTCGTCTGTAAATTCCAGATAATCATCAAACTTTAGCAAATAAATGATTCATAATAAAATGAATCTTCTAGCAAATTCTGCTAAATTTTTCAATAATCAATTTTAGTATTCACTTGACGAAATCAATGATTTCATTAAAATTTTACCTAGCATAATTTTTGCAAAATAATCTTAGTTTTCAAGCAATTTTTTACAGGGAAAATTATATTTCCATGAAACCTAAAGTACTTGTCCTACTAGTTAATTTAGTAATTTAATCACATTTGAAGATATATAGCTTTAAAATCCAACAAAAATAGTTGCATTATTTAATGCATTTAATTAAATTATGGGCTGTACAAAGTACATCAGCAAAGAGCAAATAATTCAAAAATTAATCTTTTCATTAAATGACATGAAATTAATTAAAAATGCTCTAACTTACAATTTAACTTTTGATTTTAATTTAGTTTATGGACTTATCCACAATGATTAAAACGAATATTTTTTCTTACAAGTTATTGACAGATTTTCAAAATTCGATTTGTACACAACTAAACATAAAGCTCAAAGCATACTCTAGAAATTAAATGACTATAAATTCTCTATTATTCTTATATAGTTATTTGAACACTCAAAATACGACTTTTTGGTTCTCAAGAAATTCTAAAATAATTGGTATTTTTACAAAAAGAATAGTAAAATAATTAAAATTGTGCCTCAAAGTTTGCCATTAAATTACAGTAGTGCTCTGAAAAAGCACTAAATTTCAATGTAAGAATTCACAGATAAGTATTTAGGCTTTGAAAACAAAATTTATAGTTTATTTTAAGAAAATAAAAATGATTCAATCAATATTATTGATTAAGCTCAACTTTTAGACACTTTCTATTATGATTTAAATTATGAATAAATTTGCAAAAAGTGGAATTAATTAAATAAACTAATTCAAGAAAATTGCAAAAATCAGGAAAATTATATTTAAGCTTGCGACTCTGGATAATTATACGTGTCTCAAACCGCTTATATGAAAAAGTATTATGAATTAAATATAAAACAAAAAAAATGCAACAATAAGCCTTAAGAGGTTTAATTTAAAAAAGACAGCAAATCAAAAACTAAAGCAATCCAAAAGAATTATGACTCAAGAAAATCAAATCTCAAGCCAAGAAATAGCTAAAGAATTTCCAAATACTAAATTGATCCTAGTTCAGAAGTAAACTGAAATTCTAATATAATATCTTAGTTAATTTCCCTTAATCTTTCCCTTTATTTACACTCTTTAGCAATTTCATTTTATTTTATCTTTATATTAACTAATTTACCTATAAATTAGGCTAAGCTTAATTATACTCTAATTTTAGTAAAAATGCTAAGATTAAATTATTTCATTTATCATTTATTTCTAAATGTGATTTTCGCATTTCTAATTATATATATAATAAAATAGCTAGTCAATTTCTCTGGATTAAATAAAAATAGTAATTTAAATTAATTTTGAAGGATTTATATTCTTAATAAAATGGAAGGCAAATATTAGAAATTTTAGCAATGTAAGAATATGTAACAATAAATATTGCTTAATTTTTTGTAATAAAAAAATGGCTTAAAAATGCCTAGCATAAATTCATTTGATTTAATTAAGCAAGAATACTCTTAGATTTTCTAAAATAATAATTATAATTAATTTTGGAATTGTTTCATTTTCAAATTTTGAATATTCAATTTTCGCTCTTTAGGCAAAGCAGTCATTTAGAAATAGAGAGAAAAATATTATAATATTAAAATAAAAATAAATTTGAAATGCCAGCTACTGTTACTTTATTTAATAATCATTCTATTGAAAATCTTAAATCAAATCAATCCAAAAAATGCCTAGAAGGACATCGTTACCCTGCCAAAATTATTATTCATTGTGATTTAAAGCCTGAAAACATTTTAATCAAATTAAATTACACTCACACAGAATCATTCATAGAGACATTAAGCCAGAAAATATTAATGTTACCCTGTAAAATATTTCAAATATTCAAATTTTATAATAAAACGATGATGATGAAGATGAAGAGGAAGATGAAGAATAAATTCAAATAATTAAATTTCATTTATAAATTAATTAAAATAAATAATTCAAAATACCCTTGTTTGCATATTGCCTTATATTAGACTTTCATTTTAATTTAATAATTAATTTAATTTATTTTAAATATTCAAATATGCCTTATTTTTTCCCACATTTTTAATTCAGTAATTAAAAAAGATTTCGGCGACCACATTTCCGATTTTCATTTTGATTTTTTAATTCTTGCTCTACGATTTTCGCTCGATTTAATTCTGCAAAAATCAAGGGCAAAAAATAAACGCGGTTTTCTGAGAAATTCCAAAATTCGGGAGGTCATGTCCGTCTACTACAAAGTACTTTAATTTTATAATCCTCGTTATTTCGTATTAAACACATTTAATTAAATTCGTTTACGCACTTATCAAATTCTTATGCACATAATCTAATAGGTATGTGCATAAGAATTTGATAAGTGCGTAAACGAATTTAATTAAATGTGTTAATACGAAAAATTAAATTAAGGCTTTTTAACTAAATTTGAAAGTGCCTCTTTAAGGTCCTTAGAAAGCGAGTCCGTGAAAAGCAGCGAATATTGAATCTTGAATTCTCTTAGCACTTAACCGTACCAATTGATTAAGAATGATTAGTCAACTCGAAACAACCTAAAAATCCAGTACCTTTCCCTATTCACTTCCCCTCTTTTTCAACATTTTCCTTCCCCCTACCCTGGCAACCCCCTAAAATCCAGTCTTTTGGCTTAAGCCAGAGCCCCTTTTTCGACTTTCAAACCTTCTACCCGAAATTTCCATTTTGAGTATCATTAACTTCTAGCGATTCCCTCCTTCACATTTCTCCTCGCCATTATTCAGTTATAGACAGGCAAGGCTTTTGAATTTTAACGGATTTCGCGATTTCGACATTTTTTTAAAAAGCCAATTTTGGATGGGCTCGAGCTCGAAACTTTCTAAAAATTATCATGGCTCTTCAACCACCCATCACCTTGAGACTTAAAGCTGCTAGTTATGTTAGTAACAGTGAATTATATCTACTAGAAGTGCAATTTCTTCTAGCTAGCTCTAAATCCGGAGGATAGAGACGAAAGTGTGAAAAATCTCTCAGTAAATTTGCAAAAATCCAATCCAAATTTTAATAATCCAGCTATTTAGTATTAAAATCCAGTCGAACTAATCATTAAAATCTACCATAAACTAGATGAATCCAGCCCCTGGATTTTAGATGGCTTCTAAGACTGACCCTCCTCAACTTCTCAATAAGTAAGCTGGTAAGCTCAAATCTTTGATATTACCTTCTATTTAGAACCTATTAATGATTAGCAGGTGCCAGAACTGGTACCCGAACAAGAAAACTTACCTCAGATTTTTGAAAATCTACTAGCCAATGTAAATCTTGAAGATGCGGGTAAACCTAAGGGTATAAAATCTGAATATAAAAATGCACAAGACAGTGCTAAAATCAATCGTGCAAAGGAATTTCTGCACTAAAACAACTTTAATTTAAGTTTGCTGCTGGAGCAGGTGGATTTTGCAGGCTTTGAAAAGACTAAGGATTTTAAGTAGTACGTGAGAAAGTATTTAAATAACAATAAACCCAAGTAAGTGAAGCACAGCCACGAAAGTAAATCTGTAATTTCAGAGCCTCCTGAACTATCTGCAATCGACGAAGAGGTGAAGGTGAGTGATTTCACTACGAGCGTAAGCTTTGCAAGCGATTAGAAACATGATAAAGAACCCTTACCTCAACTCTTTATTAACTACGGCGCGATCATCGGCCACGAGGTGTTAATTAAACACTTTGAAAATTTCAAAAATTCTAAATATTATGAAAGGTCTTGCATCTTGCAAGAAATAGTGACTCGTAACACTCAGTCACTTTTATCATTCTTGAACAATTTTGAGAACGTCAACGATCAATAAATACTCTAGGACCTGTTCTCCCTGCTGGTGGATTTAATTCTCAGCAATAGTAATATAGATCAAGATTCCAAGCCTCGTATCTTTTTAGCCGCTTTGGGTTATTATATGGGAGAAAAAGTCGAAGTTGAAGACTCACTTATTTTGGAATCAATATTATTATTAGTTCGCTCGCCTAATGCAAGGCAGGCACTAGGCCTGGCAAATTACGTATTCTTCAACACAGCTTCAGCCTTCACTAAACAGCTTGCTCAAGTGAAAAAACTGGATGATTCAAACCCTTATGTAATACAATTTATGAGTGATACCTGGTAGTTATACTCAATTGACCCTCAAGTTAGAAGGTTAATACCTTCTTCATTCTTTATATTGAATGTGCCTTTCATTACTTTACTCAAACAAGACTGCGGCTTGCACTTAATCAGAGATATTCCAGTTGCATATACAGAGCACTTCGTGAGAATTTGTGCTTTAAGTTGCTGTCCAACTGTTGACTCTTTAAAAGAGTACATCTCATTAACCAGGTCTACATTCTTACAGAAGTAAGAGGTTATAGATTAAAACACCATGGTTTACTTTATGAAAGGCCTCGCATCAAGACTATAGAATAGAGACGTGCAATGGGTTGGTAAGATTGAGCAAATCAAGAGGCTTCAACAGTAATTAATAGAAGCTTAGGTCGAAAAGAATGTAAGTCTTACAAGCAACATTATTGAAAACTGCCTTCATGGTGACTGTTCTGAAATTCAACGAATTTTGCAGCTTCCTCGCAATATGGAAGCATTCTCTGATAAAATTGTTGCAGAACTACTTTTACTCTTTGAGAATGTTAACATTATGCACTAATTAGCAAGGACTTTCAATTAAAAGCCTCCAAATGAAAGGTTGAGTGTGAGTGAAGATTTAGAAAAACTGCAGCAAAATCTTGGATTTAAGTTGTATAGTTCACAAGTTTTGTGCATTAACTACATTTGCGATAACTTACAGTCAAGCCATTTAATTCATTTTGGTATTGGAAATGGCAAGACCTTAATTTCTATTGCGTTAGCCATTCTTATAGCTCTTAAAACCAAGCTGTCCGTAATCATAATTGGTAAGAATGAGCACTTGGTATAGAGGGATTTCAAGAAATTCTAAAAGTTAATTAGTGCAATGGCTCTTAATTCAAACTTTAATTTCATTGCAAAAAGCGCAGGCATTTATTTCTTTACTCAGCCACAACTGAAGAAATAAACGAAGAACCCTAAATTCATGAGTGTGTGGCACGAGAGTATCGTGCTGGTTGATGAGTACGATTGGATTTTATTTGATGGTTCCAGTGAAAACATTGTAAACTAACTCAATCTCTTCAAGCAAGCTAAAAGTATTGTTGGTTTTTCAGGCAGCCATCTTTCTCAAACCGAATAACATTGCCTTAACTTGGCTTTGTCAAGCACGCCTGTGGTGTTCCCTACACTTGATAATTTGTAAGGAGACAAGAAAACTTAGCTGTCAGACTTGCTCGTGAATTCAAATCAAGGAGATTATTTGAAACAATCAAGGAAATCATAAAGGATTAAGTAGCGAATTCCCCAGTTTTAATTGTTGCCTCTGCAAATTACAGCACTATTGAATAAGGCCTTTAATATTCAGGCTTTGATTTCACAAGTTTCAGCCACGGCCACGCTGCTGTAATTGAAGCTACCCTTGAAGGCAGGTATTTAATGAAGAATGCAAGCAAGAACTATGGAATTTACTTGTTGAATGAAGCATAGGGTAGAGGCACAGACATTTAAACGAATGATGAAATCAATCAAAATGGTGGTTCATATTTAATTATCGCTGATGTTTTTACAAAAAGATCTGAAGAATAAATCATTGGTAGGATTGGTAGGCTCAACACCAAAGGTAGATGGCAGAGAGTGTTATATAAACTAGATTCTAAAAGTAGTGCAGAGCAGCTGCTCGTAGTGGAGTAAAATGAAGCAGACCTTAATCTTGATCGCAAGTACAATTTGGTAAAATCAATTTTGTAAAATCAATAAGAAGCAATGGAAAATTCAATTGAATCAAACTTAGTGCCTCAAGAATAGATAACTGCAGAACTTTCCAATAAGAATGAGGATGATATGAAGGTACGAGAAATTGTTGAACACCTTATAAGGCTCACTGAGAAATCTTATAACGAAGCAATCCATCCAATTGAAGAAGAGAAGAAAGAAAAAGTTGAGGAACTTAAAGAGGCTGTCTCAGTTGAAGAACCAACTGAATAAAGTAAATTGGGTTTTTATTAACCAACTCTCATAGAGGTAATAGAAGAGAAGATGAGTTAAAATCCAGTGCTGCAAAACAAACCGTTTGAAGAGGTATAGAAATTGGTGCACAAGAATTTAAAGCGGTAGCACCATGAGATTACTAAGGCTCAAAGCAGAGAGAGATCCAAAAGTAAAAGCAGTACTACAAGTTCAAAGAGAAGATTAGTGAAAGGATAATAAAAGCTTGACTAAATCAAAGAATAAAATAAGACTTGAGATCTTTATACTCGTCGCAGTGCCAGAGATAAAACATTCACTTGCACTTATACAGAGCTGCCAGAGAGTGAAGAGACAATTGAAAGATGGTTGAAGGCGGCCTCTAGTGAGAGAAGGCACTTTAAAAGCGACATAAATCACAAAAATCCAGAGAGAAAACAAAGATTAAGAATATGAGATTTATCTTAATTTTTTTAAGTAATTCACCAAATTCAAGTTTTTGCTATTAATAGTATATAGAGATTCATGAAGGAATAGAAGCAGTAGCATTCAAAATCTGAAGTTCTCAGCTGCGCAAAGCAAGCTCAATCAGTTGTTATTGAGCATAAACTGGTCTCTCATCTTGCGTAAGTCAAGCAACTCACTTTCCATATTGTCATGCTCTTGTTTCAACTTTTTAGTTTACTGCAAGAAATCCTGCTTATCTTATTTTAAAGCTTATTCATAATCTTTTACTTCTTCCATTTAATCACGAGTTCTCTTTCTTTTAGATGAATCCTTTACTAGATTCACAGCCTTACCTCGCTCAGCTACACACGAAATTAAGACAGAGTAAACTTACTGCTAAAGTTAAGACATCTGCTGAGAGCGTCCACGAACTCGGGTCTCATTTCTATAACGAGATCTCTGCTTTACTCTAGCTTTTCTCTTCGTTAGAGCATTGCATCATGAATCATCTAGGAGACACCGTCGGTGTCTAGGGTGAAGAGCAAGTCACAGATCCATTATCTGTCTAGGTGGACCCAATCTCGTTCATCTGGCAAGTATTACAGCAGTCTTGCAGATCCTCTTGCATAATCGAGAAAGTCTTAAACTGTAAGTCCATCGATTTGAGGCACTGCTGACACTTTGACTGCGTCTCTTCTTACATACTATAATAACAGTTACAGGGGTAAGTTAATCGTTACTTCTTTCTCTGCTCTTATGATTTACTTAAGGAAATAAATGCTGGTGGAGTCTGCTTTGGGTAAGAAAGCGTGGCAGTCTTGGGCAAGAAAGTTGTATAGCTCTTTCTTACTTTTGCATTTCTGGGCGAGTTCTAGAACATTGATACCAGTAAGTTATCCTTGGTTCATTAAAATTTAAAAGTTAGGTGCCTTTCACCATTTTCTATAGGTCAATTTCGATTCAGGAAGACACTACCGTTACTAAAACTAGAGAGTGCTTTTCATGATAATGAAATCTTACCAGCACAGTCCAATTTCCGCTAGCGAAATTCCTACCAGCACGAAGAGAATTCATTATTATTAAATTTAGGAATCCATTCAATGGAATCATATTCTTAAAAACGACAGTCAAGACTCTCAGAATTCTTCAAGTTGGAAGATAAAGATTATGATGGTAATAGTTCAAGCGAAGAGCAGAGCTCTTCCAGTGGTTCAGAAGATTTTCAAAATCATGCAGAATACTTAACAACTAACATGCTTTACCAGGAACATAACTCTTGCAGATGTGAATATAGAAGAAGTAAGTGAAAATGATATGACTTCACTATTTAATGAGATTCGTGATGAAATTTCAGAGTTTGAAATCGATGGATTTATCATTGATCCTAAACAAAAATATAGAGAAAGTATTAAAAAAGGAGCTAATGAATCATTACTTAATGATAATTAAATTAAGACTCTTGGTTAGCTAGTGTTAAAGCTTTACACTGAGTATAAGCAATCAGATTTAGAACCCTAGAGTTTGATGGAACGTGGTTAAGATTTCGACTTAAAAGCTCTTGAAGCCAAAGTTATTGAGAATCATAAAGTAAAAGATGAAATTGCAATTTTTGGTTAGCACAAACAATTGAATGCAATAGTTCCTCGTAGACTACAAAAGTAGTTAAGAAAGGAGAAATAATTGTAAGAGAAGGAACTTAAACTTGCAGAGAGTCTTAGATTAAGAGTTACAGAAAAGTTAACTTTCCTCTAAATAATGGATAGCTTGGTATATCATACTATAAATTAAGAAGGTACTTAAAAAGCCCAATCAAGAAAGCTTAATTTTGGAATCTTAAATAAATTAATAGAGGCAAGAATAAGAAACTGCATAGCAGAGCACGCACTCATATCGTGAATATGTTAATGTTTAACACTTAACCAGTGCAGGTTTCTGATATACATCACAGTTTACAGAAGAATATTTAGTTAAGGTGTAGCAAGTAAATGATAAGAAGATTTTTGAAGAATGAATTAATGATGACTTATAAATAAATCATGTAGATTTCAACATTGCATAATAGCAATAGTAGCAAGTTATAAAGATAGTATGCAGCTCAAAAATTCGTGGAACACTTAAGTAAGGGTAGGAGAATAATCAATATTGAATGAATCAACTCTTAACTAAACAGATTAAAGACACAGAGGTTGGACTGCCCCTTATGTAAAAAATCGAGTTACAAATTCACAGAGACTAAAATAAAGGAATTTAATTATTGGAGTTGCAAGTACAGGAGAGCTGTACTATACAGTTAATCATGGAAGAGCTAACTAGCACTCATTTATGTACTTCCTATGTAAACTAGTTAATGTATTGGATTCAGTTGACACTAGTTGGAGAGAAAATACTTTAATTCTACTTGATAATGCACCTTACCACAGATCACAAGATATATGAATAAGTACCTGGATTTAGCTTTGCCAATAATGTTTTTAGGGCCTTATCACTATAGAATCGCACCTGTTGAATTGATGTACTCTTGGATCAAAAATCGAGACTTAAATCCTCTGAATACCAGGGCGTAATCAAAGTAAGTCGCTTGGAGTTCACCTTTTTAGGGGCTACTAGGCAGCATTCATGAAAGAGCTGGGCATGAATATTAGCAGGATCAACTAGAACTTGGTGAGGCGCTGCTTTTATCACGTGTTGACAGAGGCCTTGGAATCGATTTCGCTAAAAGATTTGTGAGCTAGGCGAAAGTGCGAGGTTAATAAGCGGTGCTTGCTAGCAAGAGTGGCCTAATTTAATTCGATTTTTGCGAGTATTAGAAATTATTAAGGATAGCATTTTTAGTTGAATTAAGAACAGTTAATTGAATTTGAAATGAAATCTGCAAGGCTCTTACATTTAATTTATCTCGAATTTTTTGATAATTATTCACGATTTTTATAGGTTGGAATTCGCCATTTTGAAAAGTAGGTACCTTCAAAATGAGAGCAGTTAAGTTAAAATGGCGATTTTTGAGAACTAGGGCTTATAAAAATTAAGGGCTTGGGCTTTAAACTGTGTAAGTTAAATTGCACAAAAATAGAAAGTTGAAATTTTAAAAGTAAGGAAAATAGAGCGATTTTCGCAATAATTATATATAAGAAAGCAAATTAATTAAGAAGTCATAATTAGAAAATGGAGAACTTTGCGAATTTTTCTTATTGAAATCCTTAATTTAATATTCTCTAAATTTTATGCTTTAACTTTGCATTTTTAATTCATTTTGCCTTGAAAAGTGGCCGAAATTAGCAAGAAATGCGTTTTTACCATTCATTTTCTGGAAAAATGGGTGAGAAGTGAAAAAAAATCAGTCCTTTAAATATTGGGGGAAATGCGAAGCTATTTAAGAGAGACGCAAATTATAATTATTTATAATATTTACAAACATGCAAAACTTTTTCTCAACCTTATTTTCGTTTTTTTAAACAATTTTATCTAGCATGAATTAATACAATTCAAAGAATAAACATAAGAACTTAGTTCAATCAAAACTTAGACCTTCTATATAGAAGAATTTAATCTTTCCAGATGTATCTCAAAAATTGAGAATTAGTCAAAATGATATAAAGCAGATTCTTGCTTTTGAAAATCAAAAATAAATTGCATTTTGCAATTCTTCTAATACTTTGAATTTAAATTATCCAGCTAAAGCTAATAATTATTAGCAAGAAAATTAGGAAAAGCAAATTTAGCATTAAATATTTTTAGTTCTTTTCTAGCCCTTCAAATTCGTCTGTAAATTCCAGATAATCATCAAACTTTAGCAAATAAATGATTCATAATAAAATGAATCTTCTAGCAAATTCTGCTAAATTTTTCAATAATCAATTTTAGTATTCACTTGACGAAATCAATGATTTCATTAAAATTTTACCTAGCATAATTTTTGCAAAATATTCTTAGTTTTCTAGCAATTTTTTACAGGGAAAATTATTTTTCCATGAAACCTAAAGTACTTGTCCTACTAGTTAATTTAGTAATTTAATCACATTTGAAGATATATCGCTTTAAAATCCAACAAAAATAGTTGCATTATTAAATGCATTTAATTAAATTATGGGCTTTACAAAGTACATCAGCAAAGAGCAAATAATTCAAAAATTAATCTTTTCATTAAATGACATGAAATTAATTTAAAATGCTCTAACTAACAACTTAACTTTTGATTTCAATTTAGTTTATGTACTTATCCACAATGATTAAAACGAATATTTTTTTTATAAGTTATTGACGGATTTTCAAAATTCGATTTGTACCCAACTAAACATAAAGCTCAAATCATACTCTAGAAATTAAATGACTATAAATTTTCTATTATTCTTATATAG
>ARYC01025383.1:0-11238 GCA_000711775.1 Oxytricha trifallax
TCTACCCGAAGTGGGTTTACCCTATCTCATTAAGTGATGAGATTGAATCAAATGAGATGAATTTCGCAAGAAAAGCTTAGTTTTCCTCATCTCGCTCAACATTGCACTGTACAAAATGACCTCTTTAATATGTGAAAATCATGATGCCATTTTTCTATGTAATAAATGCTCAAACTTAATCTTGGTAGTTCTACCCGAAGTGGGTTTACCCTATCTCATTAAGTGATGAGATTGAGTCAATAGAGATGTAATTCGCAAGAAAAGCTTAGTTTCCCCGATCTCGCTCAACATTGCACTGTACAAAATGACCTCTTTAAAATGTGAAAATCATGATGCTATTTTTCTATGTAATAAATGCTAAAACTTAATCTTGGTAGTTCTACCCGAAGTGGGTTTACCCTATATCATTAAGTAATGAGATTGAGTCAATAGAGATGTAATTCGCAAGAAAAGCTTAGTTTCCCCGATCTCGCTCAACATTGCACTGTACAAAATGACCTCTTTAAAATGTGAAAATCATGATGCCATTTTTCTATGTAATAAATGCTCAAACTTAATCTTGGTGTTCTACCCGAAGTGGGTTTACCCTATCTCATTAAGTGATGAGATTGAGTCAATAGAGATGTAATTCGCAAGAAAAGCTTAGTTTCACCGATCTCGCTTAACATTGCACTGTACAAAATGACCTCTTTAAAATGTGAAAATCATGATGCCATTTCTTCTATGTAATAAATGCTCAAACTTAATCTTGGTGTTCTACCCGAAGTGGGTTTACCCTATCTCATTAAGTGATGAGATTGAGTCAATAGAGATGTAATTCGCAAGAAAAGCTTAGTTTCACCGATCTCGCTTAACATTGCACTGTACAAAATGACCTCTTTAAAATGTGAAAATCATGATGCCATTTTTCTATGTAATAAATGCTCAAACTTAATCTTGGTAGTTCTAGCTGAAGTGGGTTTACCCTATCTCATTAAGTGATGAGATTGAGTCAATAGAGATGTAATTCGCAAGAAAAGCTTAGTTTCCTCGATCTCGCTCAACATTGCACTGTACAAAATGACCTCTTTAAAATGTGAAAATCATGATGCCATTTTTGTATGTAATAAATGCTCAAACTTAAGCTTGGTAGTTCTACCCGAAGTGGGTTTACCCTATCTCATTAAGTGATGAGATTGAATCAAATGAGATGAAATTCGCAAGAAAAGCTTAGTTTCCCCCATCTCGCTCAACATTGCACTGTACAAAATGACCTCTTTAAAATGTGAAAATCATGATGCCATTTTTCTATGTAATAAATGCTCAAACTTAAGCTTGGTGTTCTACCCGAAGTGGGTTTACCCTATCTCATTAAGTGATGAGATTGAGTCAATAGAGATGTAATTCGCAAGAAAAGCTTAGTTTCACCGATCTCGCTCAACATTGCACTGTACAAAATGACCTCTTTAAAATGTGAAAATCATGATGCCATTTTTCTATGTAATAAATGCTCAAACTTAATCTGTAGTTCTACCCGAAGTGGGTTTACCCTATATCATTAAGTAATGAGATTGAGTCAATAGAGATGTAATTCGCAAGAAAAGCTTAGTTTCCCCGATCTCGCTCAACATTGCACTGTACAAAATGACCTCTTTAAAATGTGAAAATCATGATGCCATTTTTCTATGTAATAAATGCTAAAACTTAATCTTGGTAGTTCTACCCGAAGTGGGTTTACCCTATATCATTAAGTGATGAGATTGAGTCAATAGAGATGTAATTCGCAAGAAAAGCTTAGTTTCCCCGATCTCGCTCAACATTGCACTGTACAAAATGACCTCTTTAAAATGTGAAAATCATGATGCCATTTTTCTATGTAATAAATGCTCAAACTTAAGCTTGGTAGTTCTACCCGAAGTGGGTTTACCCTATCTCATTAAGTGATGAGATTGAGTCAATAGAGATGTAATTCGCAAGAAAAGCTTAGTTTCCCCGATCTCGCTCAACATTGCACTGTACAAAATGACCTCTTTAAAATGTGAAAATCATGATGCCATTTTTCTATGTAATAAATGCTCAAACTTAAGCTTGGTAGTTCTACCCGAAGTGGGTTTACCCTATCTCATTAAGTGATGAGATTGACTCAATAGAGATGTAATTCGCAAGAAAAGCTTAGTTTCCCCGATCTCGCTCAACATTGCACTGTACAAAATGACCTCTTTAAAATGTGAAAATCATGATGCCATTTTTCTATGTAATAAATGCTAAAACTTAATCTTGGTAGTTCTACCCGAAGTGGGTTTACCCTATATCATTAAGTAATGAGATTGACTCAATAGAGATGTAATTCGCAAGAAAAGCTTAGTTTCCCCGATCTCGCTCAACATTGCACTGTACAAAATGACCTCTTTAAAATGTGAAAATCATGATGCCATTTTTCTATGTAATAAATGCTAAAACTTAAGCTTGGTAGTTCTACCCGAAGTGGGTTTACCCTATATCATTAAGTAATGAGATTGAGTCAATAGAGATGTAATTCGCAAGAAAAGCTTAGTTTCCCCGATCTCGCTCAACATTGCACTGTACAAAATGACCTCTTTAAAATGTGAAAATCATGATGCCATTTTTGTATGTAATAAATGCTCAAACTTAAGCTTGGTAGTTCTACCCGAAGTGGGTTTACCCTATCTCATTAAGTGATGAGATTGAGTCAATAGAGATGTAATTCGCAAGAAAAGCTTAGTTTCCCCGATCTCGCTCAACATTGCACTGTACAAAATGACCTCTTTAAAATGTGAAAATCATGATGCCATTTTTGTATGTAATAAATGCTCAAACTTAAGCTTGGTAGTTCTACCCGAAGTGGGTTTACCCTATCTCATTAAGTGATGAGATTGAGTCAATAGAGATGTAATTCGCAAGAAAAGCTTAGTTTCCCCGATCTCGCTCAACATTGCACTGTACAAAATGACCTCTTTAAAATGTGAAAATCATGATGCCATTTTTCTATGTAATAAATGCTAAAACTTAATCTTGGTAGTTCTACCCGAAGTGGGTTTACCCTATATCATTAAGTAATGAGATTGAGTCAATAGAGATGTAATTCGCAAGAAAAGCTTAGTTTCCCCGATCTCGCTCAACATTGCACTGTACAAAATGACCTCTTTAAAATGTGAAAATCATGATGCCATTTTTCTATGTAATAAATGCTAAAACTTAAGCTTGGTAGTTCTACCCGAAGTGGGTTTACCCTATATCATTAAGTAATGAGATTGAGTCAATAGAGATGTAATTCGCAAGAAAAGCTTAGTTTCCCCGATCTCGCTCAACATTGCACTGTACAAAATGACCGCTTTAAAATGTGAAAATCATGATGCCATTTTTCTATATAATAAATGCTCAAACTTAATCTTGGTAGTTCTACCCGAAGTGGGTTTACCCTATCTCATTAAGTGATGAGATTGAGTCAATAGAGATGTAATTCGCAAGATAAGCTTAGTTTCCCCGATCTCGCTCAACATTGCACTGTACAAAATCACCTCTTTAAAATGTGAAAATCATGATGCCATTTTTCTATATAATAAATGCTCAAACTTAATCTTGGTAGTTCTACCCGAAGTGGGTTTACCCTATCTCATTAAGTGATGAGATTGAGTCAATAGAGATGTAATTCGCAAGAAAAGCTTAGTTTCCCCGATCTCGCTCAACATTGCACTGTACAAAATGACCTCTTTAAAATGTGAAAATCATGATGCCATTTTTCTATGTAATAAATGCTCAAACTTAAGCTTGGTAGTTCTACCCGAAGTGGGTTTACCCTATCTCATTAAGTGATGAGATTGAGTCAATAGAGATGTAATTCGCAAGAAAAGCTTAGTTTCCCCGATCTCGCTCAACATTGCACTGTACAAAATGACCTCTTTAAAATGTGAAAATCATGATGCCATTTTTGTATGTAATAAATGCTCAAACTTAAGCTTGGTAGTTCTACCCGAAGTGGGTTTACCCTATCTCATTAAGTGATGAGATTGAGTCAATAGAGATGTAATTCGCAAGAAAAGCTTAGTTTCCCCGATCTCGCTCAACATTGCACTGTACAAAATCACCTCTTTAAAATGTGAAAATCATGATGCCATTTTTCTATGTAATAAATGCTCAAACTTAATCTTGGTGTTCTACCCGAAGTGGGTTTACCCTATCTCATTAAGTGATGAGATTGAGTCAATAGAGATGTAATTCGCAAGAAAAGCTTAGTTTCACCGATCTCGCTCAACATTGCACTGTACAAAATCACCTCTTTAAAATGTGAAAATCATGATGCCATTTTTCTATGTAATAAATGCTCAAACTTAATTTGGTAGTTCTACCCGAAGTGGGTTACCCTATCTCATTAAGTGATGAGATTGACTCAATAGAGATGTAATTCGCAAGAAAAGCTTAGTTTCCCCGATCTCGCTCAACATTGCACTGTACAAAATGACCTCTTTAAAATGTGAAAATCATGATGCCATTTTTCTATGTAATAAATGCTCAAACTTAAGCATGGTAGTTCTACCCGAAGTGGGTTTACCCTATCTCATTAAGTGATGAGATTGAGTCAATAGAGATGTAATTCGCAAGAAAAGCTTAGTTTCCCCGATCTCGCTCAACATTGCACTGTACAAAATGACCTTTTAAAATGTGAAAATCATGATGCCATTTTTCTATGTAATAAATGCTCAAACTTAAGCTTGGTAGTTCTACCCGAAGTGGGTTTACCCTATCTCATTAAGTGATGAGATTGACTCAATAGAGATGTAATTCGCAAGAAAAGCTTAGTTTCCCCGATCTCGCTCAACATTGCACTGTACAAAATGACCTCTTTAAAATGTGAAAATCATGATGCCATTTTTCTATGTAATAAATGCTCAAACTTAATCTTGGTAGTTCTACCCGAAGTGGGTTTACCCTATCTCATTAAGTGATGAGATTGAGTCAATAGAGATGTAATTCGCAAGAAAAGCTTAGTTTCCCCGATCTCGCTCAACATTGCACTGTACAAAATCACCTCTTTAAAATGTGAAAATCATGATGCCATTTTTCTATGTAATAAATGCTCAAACTTAAGCTTGGTAGTTCTACCCGAAGTGGGTTTACCCTATATCATTAAGTGATGAGATTGAGTCAATAGAGATGTAATTCGCAAGAAAAGCTAAGTTTCCCCGATCTCGCTCAACATTGCACTGTACAAAATGACCTCTTTAAAATGTGAAAATCATGATGCCATTTTTCTATATAATAAATGCTCAAACTTAAGCTTGGTAGTTCTACCCGAAGTGGGTTTACCCTATCTCATTAAGTGATGAGATTGAGTCAATAGAGATGTAATTCGCAAGAAAAGCTTAGTTTCCCCGATCTCGCTCAACATTGCACTGTACAAAATGACCTCTTTAAAATGTGAAAATCATGATGCCTTTTTCTATATAATAAATGCTCAAACTTAAGCTTGGTAGTTCTACCCGAAGTGGGTTTACCCTATCTCATTAAGTGATGAGATTGAGTCAATAGAGATGTAATCGCAAGAAAAGCTTAGTTTCCCCGATCTCGCTCAACATTGCACTGTACAAAATGACCTCTTTAAAATGTGAAAATCATGATGCCATTTTTCTATATAATAAATGCTCAAACTTAATCTTGGTAGTTCTACCCGAAGTGGGTTTACCCTATCTCATTAAGTGATGAGATTGACTCAATAGAGATGTAATTCGCAAGAAAAGCTTAGTTTCCCCGATCTCGCTCAACATTGCACTGTACAAAATCACCTCTTTAAAATGTGAAAATCATGATGCCATTTTTCTATGTAATAAATGCTCAAACTTAATCTTGGTGTTCTACCCGAAGTGGGTTTACCCTATCTCATTAAGTGATGAGATTGAGTCAATAGAGATGTAATTCGCAAGAAAAGCTTAGTTTCACCGATCTCGCTCAACATTGCACTGTACAAAATGACCTCTTTAAAATGTGAAAATCATGATGCCATTTTTCTATGTAATAAATGCTCAAACTTAATCTTGGTAGTTCTACCCGAAGTGGGTTTACCCTATCTCATTAAGTGATGAGATTGAGTCAATAGAGATGTAATTCGCAAGAAAAGCTTAGTTTCCCCGATCTCGCTCAACATTGCACTGTACAAAATGACCTCTTTAAAATGTGAAAATCATGATGCCATTTTTCTATATAATAATGCTCAAACTTAAGCTTGGTAGTTCTACCCGAAGTGGGTTTACCCTATCTCATTAAGTGATGAGATTGAGTCAATAGAGATGTAATTCGCAAGAAAAGCTTAGTTTCCCCGATCTCGCTCAACATTGCACTGTACAAAATGACCTCTTTAAAATGTGAAAATCATGATGCCATTTTTCTATGTAATAAATGCTCAAACTTAAGCTTGTAGTTCTACCCGAAGTGGGTTTACCCTATCTCATTAAGTGATGAGATTGAGTCAATAGAGATGTAATTCGCAAGAAAAGCTTAGTTTCCCCGATCTCGCTCAACATTGCACTGTACAAAATGACCTCTTTAAAATGTGAAAATCATGATGCCATTTTTCTATGTAATAAATGCTCAAACTTAATCTTGGTGTTCTACCCGAAGTGGGTTTACCCTATCTCATTAAGTGATGAGATTGAGTCAATAGAGATGTAATTCGCAAGAAAAGCTTAGTTTCACCGATCTCGCTCAACATTGCACTGTACAAAATCACCTCTTTAAAATGTGAAAATCATGATGCCATTTTTCTATGTAATAAATGCTCAAACTTAATCTTGGTAGTTCTACCCGAAGTGGGTTTACCCTATCTCATAAAGTGATGAGATTGACTCAATAGAGATGTAATTCGCAAGAAAAGCTAAGTTTCCCCGATCTCGCTCAACATTGCACTGTACAAAATGACATCTTTAAAATGTAAAAATCATGATGCCATTTTTCTATATAATAAATGCTCAAACTTAATCTTGGTGTTCTACCCGAAGTGGGTTTACCCTATCTCATTAAGTGATGAGATTGAGTCAATAGAGATGTAATTCGCAAGAAAAGCTTAGTTTCACCGATCTCGCTCAACATTGCACTGTACAAAATGACCTCTTTAAAATGTGAAAATCATGATGCCATTTTTCTATATAATAAATGCTCAAACTTAATCTTGGTAGTTCTACCCGAAGTGGGTTTACCCTATCTCATTAAGTGATGAGATTGACTCAATAGAGATGTAATTCGCAAGAAAAGCTTAGTTTCCCCGATCTCGCTCAACATTGCACTGTACAAAATGACCTCTTTAAAATGTGAAAATCATGATGCCATTTTTCTATATAATGCTCAAACTTAATCTTGGTAGTTCTACCCGAAGTGGGTTTACCCTATCTCATTAAGTGATGAGATTGAGTCAATAGAGATGTAATTCGCAAGAAAAGCTTAGTTTCCCCGATCTCGCTCAACATTGCACTGTACAAAATGACCGCTTTAAAATGTGAAAATCATGATGCCATTTTTCTATATAATAAATGCTCAAACTTAATCTTGGTAGTTCTACCCGAAGTGGGTTTACCCTATCTCATTAAGTGATGAGATTGAGTCAATAGAGATGTAATTCGCAAGAAAAGCTTAGTTTCCCCGATCTCGCTCAACATTGCACTGTACAAAATGACCTCTTTAAAATGTGAAAATCATGATGCCATTTTTCTATGTAATAAATGCTCAAACTTAATCTTGGTAGTTCTACCCGAAGTGGGTTTACCCTATCTCATTAAGTGATGAGATTGAGTCAATAGAGATGTAATTCGCAAGAAAAGCTTAGTTTCCCCGATCTCGCTCAACATTGCACTGTACAAAATCACCTCTTTAAAATGTGAAAATCATGATGCCATTTTTCTATGTAATAAATGCTCAAACTTAAGCTTGGTAGTTCTACCCGAAGTGGGTTTACCCTATCTCATTAAGTGATGAGATTGACTCAATAGAGATGTAATTCGCAAGAAAAGCTTAGTTTCCCCGATCTCGCTCAACATTGCACTGTACAAAATGACCTCTTTAAAATGTGAAAATCATGATGCCATTTTTCTATGTAATAAATGCTCAAACTTAAGCTTGGTGTTCTACCCGAAGTGGGTTTACCCTATCTCATTAAGTGATGAGATTGAGTCAATAGAGATGTAATTCGCAAGAAAAGCTTAGTTTCACCGATCTCGCTCAACATTGCACTGTACAAAATGACCTCTTTAAAATGTGAAAATCATGATGCCATTTTTCTATATAATAAATGCTCAAACTTAATCTTGGTAGTTCTACCCGAAGTGGGTTTACCCTATCTCATTAAGTGATGAGATTGAGTCAATAGAGATGTAATTCGCAAGAAAAGCTTAGTTTCCCCGATCTCGCTCAACATTGCACTGTACAAAATGACCTCTTTAAAATGTGAAAATCATGATGCCATTTTTCTATGTAATAAATGCTCAAACTTAAGCTTGGTAGTTCTACCCGAAGTGGGTTTACCCTATCTCATTAAGTGATGAGATTGAGTCAATAGAGATGTAATTCGCAAGAAAAGCTTAGTTTCCCCGATCTCGCTCAACATTGCACTGTACAAAATGACCTCTTTAAAATGTGAAAATCATGATGCCATTTTTCTATGTAATAAATGCTCAAACTTAAGCTTGGTAGTTCTACCCGAAGTGGGTTTACCCTATCTCATTAAGTGATGAGATTGAGTCAATAGAGATGTAATTCGCAAGAAAAGCTTAGTTTCCCCGATCTCGCTCAACATTGCACTGTACAAAATGACCTCTTTAAAATGTGAAAATCATGATGCCATTTTTCTATGTAATAAATGCTCAAACTTAAGCTTGGTAGTTCTACCCGAAGTGGGTTTACCCTATCTCATTAAGTGATGAGATTGAGTCAATAGAGATGTAATTCGCAAGAGAAGCTTAGTTTCCCCGATCTCGCTCAACATTGCACTGTACAAAATGACCTCTTTAAAATGTGAAAATCATGATGCCATTTTTCTATGTAATAAATGCTCAAACTTAATCTTGGTAGTTCTACCCGAAGTGGGTTTACCCTATCTCATTAAGTGATGAGATTGAGTCAATAGAGATGTAATTCGCAAGATAAGCTTAGTTTCCCCGATCTCGCTCAACATTGCACTGTACAAAATCACCTCTTTAAAATGTGAAAATCATGATGCCATTTTTCTATGTAATAAATGCTCAAACTTAATCTTGGTAAGTTCTACCCGAAGTGGGTTTACCCTATCTCATTAAGTGATGAGATTGAGTCAATAGAGATGTAATTCGCAAGATAAGCTTAGTTTCCCCGATCTCGCTCAACATTGCACTGTACAAAATCACCTCTTTAAAATGTGAAAATCATGATGCCATTTTTCTATGTAATAAATGCTCAAACTTAATCTTGGTAGTTCTAACCCGAAGTGGGTTTACCCTATCTCATTAAGTGATGAGATTGAGTCAATAGAGATGTAATTCGCAAGAAAAGCTTAGTTTCCCCGATCTCGCTCAACATTGCACTGTACAAAATCACCTCTTTAAAATGTGAAAATCATGATGCCATTTTTCTATGTAATAAATGCTCAAACTTAATCTTGGTAGTTCTACCCGAAGTGGGTTTACCCTATCTCATTAAGTGATGAGATTGAGTCAATAGAGATGTAATTCGCAAGAGAAGCTTAGTTTCCCCGATCTCGCTCAACATTGCACTGTACAAAATCACCTCTTTAAAATGTGAAAATCATGATGCCATTTTTCTATGTAATAAATGCTCAAACTTAATCTTGGTGTTCTACCCGAAGTGGGTTTACCCTATCTCATTAAGTGATGAGATTGAGTCAATAGAGATGTAATTCACAAGAAAAGCTTAGTTTCACCGATCTCGCTTAACATTGCACTGTACAAAATGACCTCTTTAAAATGTGAAAATCATGATACCATTTTTCTATGTAATAAATGCTCAAACTTAATCTTGGTAGTTCTACCCGAAGTGGGTTTACCCTATCTCATTAAGTGATGAGATTGAGTCAATAGAGATGTAATTCGCAAGAAAGCTTAGTTTCCCCGATCTCGCTCAACATTGCACTGTACAAAATGACCTCTTTAAAATGTGAAAATCATGATGCTATTTTTCTATGTAATAAATGCTAAAACTTAATCTTGGTAGTTCTACCCGAAGTGGGTTTACCCTATATCATTAAGTAATGAGATTGAGTCAATAGAGATGTAATTCGCAAGAAAAGCTTAGTTTCCCCGATCTCGCTCAACATCAAAAACCCCAAAACCCCTTAATGAGGTTTATAAGTGCTTTGATTTGTAGGGAATCTGTTAGGGGTAGGGGTTATTAATTAAATGCGAGACAAAAATAACAAGCTTTTGGGGTCTATTTATGATGAACAGTATATAGATTTAGTATTTAAACTGCGTTATGGAAGTGATATGTATAGTGAATAACTCAAACCAGTACTGAACTATAAGTCTATTGCACTGCTCTTAAAGCGAAGTCCTCAACTGTTCGTTCTCACTGCTTGAAAGCTGTGTAATTAAAGCAATAATAGCTGAATTCTTAGCCTAAGAGGAAGTCTAAGTTTCTAAAGAAGCATATTGACTTCTTATTAATGAAAAAACTTTGAAGTATTGGGCTCACTTCTCTCTAGACTAACGAGCTATTATGTTTCATCGCCAGTTCCCTGAGTTGAAGATCTCTGCACAGTCTGTTGCAAACATTTATAAACGAAACGGTATCTCTTAAAAGGTGTAAATCGTATCAAGAGAGTAATTGATTTCACTCTGCCATTTTACAACAACAACTTAAATTATATTTATAATTAAATGCAGAGAGCCTAATAGAATAATATTAAGTTTATCCATGCTGACGAGGCTGTGTTTACATTCAACACTTTCATCTAGAAGTCTTGGTATTAGAGGCATAGCAACATAGAAGTATATGACTAGAAAGTCAAGGTATAAACAATGGCTATTCTTGGAGGAATTAGCGAGGATACTGGTTTAGAAACTTATCTTATTCATCCTCGCTCTATTAAGACAGAGTAGTATATAAAGTTCTTAGAACAGCTGAGAGAGAAGTACCCTGAATAAGAGATTATATTGTTCGTTGATAATCTTTCAGTTCATAAGACCAAAGAAACAAGAAAGAGTTATGAACAACTTAGAATAACGCCAGTGTTCAACGTACCTTACAGTCCATAGTTTAATGGAA
>ARYC01025386.1:0-83822 GCA_000711775.1 Oxytricha trifallax
AAAGATCTGTTTATTGCTTCTTTTGAGAGTATCATTATTGATTATATATATTTCAAAATTCAAAGATGTTTAAATTAATAAATTAACAGAACAAATAATTATAACAAAAAATTAAAAATTAAATGGGTTTATAAGATTTAAAACTCTAAATGAAAAAAATTTTAATCTAAGCCACTAAAGCAAAATATTAAAAATAAGTGACTATTCTTTTAAAATAAATGTAATGTTATCTGAGTATTGTAAACGACGACGATGATGATGACGATGATGATGATGAAGAGAGAAAAAAATGGAAAAAAGTGAAATTATAGGCTCATCTTGTCATTGTCAATACTACGTGCCTGGCCTAACTCAACGCTAAAGGCGCTCCAATAGTACCAAAAAAAATAGTAATTACTGATGCCTCTCTTCTCCAAGTCCTGATGCTTATAGAAAAAAGGGTAATATATATCTAATTTAAAAATTCCATATTTAAAATTAAAATTTAATACCCTTATATTTAATACTCAGATAACATTACATTATATTACCTTGAGTTGAGAATGTTTTTTATAATTAAGATATCCAATAATCTTGATTATTTTTTAATTTCTCATAAAATCGATTATTCTTTTAAAATACTTTCTTTAAATTGCTTAAACTACACTAGAGTTATGATTATTCTGCATATAAATATAGTTTAACATGACTTTATAATTTTGGAATTACGCTGCGCTAATTAAGATTTAAATCATTACTTTCATAAAATAATACAAATTTATTGAGTAATCATTATAAATCAAATAAAAAATCGACCTAACTGCCTTCACTTAAAGTGAATTATTTTAAGAAATATGATGTTGATTGTTTATAGAATGTTTTGTTATTTATTAAAACATTATCGAATATAAAAACGCTTTATTACTCTTTGTATAAATTCGATTTATTGAATTTAATTTTATTAGTAATATTAATAAAATATAAAACAAATAGGTAAAATAGAGTAATTCAAATATAAGGATTAGTTTATTAAATACTAATTGCCATGTATTTTAAGTTATTGTAATTTAAATTTAATTTATGATTGTTGTGGGTGCTTGACGTCAGGGCGTCCCAGGTACCATCAGGACGTCCCAGGGTCGCAAATCCCAACATATAAAACATAGAATAATAAAATTCCAAAATCCTACCACATGATAAAATTAATAAGTGTTCTATTGATGATAGGGTATTGCTAGAGAATAGATTACCTATTGTTAGGAAGTATCATTTTTACACTAGTTAATTAAATATGAAAATTTGTTATGATCTATTTCTATAATCAAATTAAAATTATCTCATGATTATATATATAGTAAAACACTTTTTTTAATAAAAGAAATTTTGATTGAAATTTATTATTTTATTCATTTTTCTCGTATGTTTTCACTTTGAATGATTATTTTAAGGAAATTAATGATTGAATCATTTAAAAATTTGTGATATTATGCACAAATTTTTTGAAATTTTCAACGTAAATAATTTTCAAATTCAACTCAATACTTTAATTTCTTTTATATTGCGTTCTTAATTAAAATATGTTTAACCAAAAAAGTAAATTAAGTAAAATTTAAATAAAAATATTCTTGAAATGAGTGATTTTAAGGGATTAATAGCTTCAATCTTATAATCTCTTAGAACTAAAAGTATTATAAATGGATTAAATCTCAAAAATAAGTATTAAATTTCTATAAATTCTTGTACCTCTTATAAACATCTTATAGGAGGTAAACTCTCTAACGAAATGGAGAAAGTTTTAACAAAAGAGTAACAAATTTCAGAGCTTTATTTACTTTTCTTACCAATTTAATTCCATTAAATTAGCACTATATATATTTTAATATAATAAGTACTAAATCCTTTTAAGCTTAATTGGTACATCACTTTAATAGTACCAAAACTTAATTAAATCCAGGTTATATTATATTGAGTTTTAATGGAATAGTTTTATATTAATTCAAAGCCTAGTTCGTATCATTTACCAAAATACTAAAACTATATTAAGACAAAAGAATTTCAAAAAATGAAAAAATGGAGTCTCAAAGAATTATAAGAAGGAGTTTTATTAAAATTTAAATAATTTATTAATATAACTAAGCCAAAATAATGAGATTTCATTTAAATTATTTTACATGATAAATTTCTCCATAACAGTTATCCACATGTAGTGATGATATAAAATAAAAGAATAAATTCTCCGTCCTGATAATAATAAATAAAATTTAATTTAACACCAAGATGAAATTTATCAAAATGAGTCCCCTATCCCCATTACTACTCTAATCAATATAACACATATAAACAATTATGGGGTGTTGGGGTATTGATTATTTTATTAATATTCATAAGTTTGGACGTCTAGACGTCTCCTGGGACGCCCTGACGTCATCTGGGACGTCCTGACGATCCTGGGACGCCCTGATGGAGCTGGGACGTCCTGACGTCAACACCCGTTGTTTTAATTAATTAAAAATATATAATTCAAAATATTAAAAAAGAATGGAAAAGGTGGAGCTCTATGAGTAAAATAATTTATTTTATAAAGCTTATTTTTAGGAACACTAGTAAGCACAGCCAGTCATCATGAATAACGATTACTTTGTGATGCCCATAATTTTAGATCACAGACTAAATGCTGTTCATAAAAGTAACTTTAAATTTTGTTTTTTGTTTTTTTATTGAAATTTATGTAAATATTTAGGGGTTTAAAACCACTATCAAGGATTTTCTTTGCATTATCTAGCAGCTATCCCAGTTATTAGTTCAAGTATTTTGGGCAACTGGATTCTTATTTACTTTCCAGAAATAGTCGTCAAGTTACAGACTTGAATAAATATGATGATTCAATGACAGGTCCATAAAATGTAAGTAAATATGAGGGAATTGTAGAGCTTAAAATGCATTATTATCATTCATATTTTTCGCCAATAACATTTTAACATAAATTACTTCTATTAATTCTTGAATCGATGAAATTGGTTAATGAGGTGAAGGTTTTTCCAGATAAACTAGAAACTGGCTATGGTGATGGAGTCTTTGAAATTTTGCTGAAATGGTGCGGTGTTTTGCTATTCAGGTCATATTCAAGAAATTAACTCACAATTAAAAATGAAGCAGATGGTTTCGATAATGTTATGAGTGGAATGATATGGAAAGAGTGGCTCACAAGCTTTAAACCGGTATTCTCATAACTACAGAATGGTATGAAGAAGTGATTTGGATCAAACCAAGAAGTACACAGACTCAGCCAAGTAACAATTATGATATATTTTTTGGAAAATAGAGAATTATAACAATTTGATTAACAATATTAAAAATAATCAAAATGTCTGATCAGAATGTGCAGTGCCACTCACTAATAATGTAAGTTACAAAAAACATATCTGAAATTTTTTTTTTTTATAGGTTGTACCTGGTAAGAGTTGCGGTGGTGCTTGACGAAGACTTCACAAGGGGCTGCAGTGACAAGGCAAAGAAGCATAATACTAATCTGAATACGACGAGGTTCAATGCATTGGAAGAGATGAAAGTGATTTTTAAGATTTTTATTTTCTATTGCTATTATTACTAATCATGTTATTGTTAATCATATTGTTATAATTCTCTATTTTCCAAAAAAATATATCATGAATATCAGATGTAAGAACGAAGCTTGTTAAAGTTTCTGATTAAGTAAGTAAGGAACATATGATAATTGGGAAAGAGGGCATATTTTTAAAAAGCTTCTAAGAGATGATTGGAGAAAGCAGAACTCGCTGTAAACTTAAATGACATTCAAAATGCCTTCGCTACTGTAAGTAAGAATGTTGGAGTAATTTATAATGAACTCAGTAAAATTAACGAAAAACTATATAATATTGTAGAAATAAATTTGAATTTCGAAAATTAATTATATTTAAATTGAAAATCGTGGCAGTTAAAGTTGGCCAATTTAAACGATCTTGGGCTCATTCGATAGAGAATTCAAAATTAGCTGGACTTTACTATTGGCGGTACTATTTTATCGCATCCCTGGAGCGAGATAACTTCACTTTAATGTGAGGGTATAATTTAATGAATTTAGATGCATTTAATTAAAGTGAAGTTATCTCGCTCCAGGGATGCGATAAAATAGTACCGCCAATAGTAAAGTCCAGCTAATTTTGAATTCTCTATCGAATGAGCCCTAGATCGTTTAAATTGGCCAACTTTAACTGCCACGATTTTCAATTTAAATATAATTAATTTTCGAAATTCAAATTTATTTCTACAATATTGAAAAAAAGATTAATGATCCAGGCAAATCATTCTGTAAAAACGCTCTTTTTAAAAAGATAAAGAAGACTATTGACACTGTAAATAAAATAAAATTTCTTCAAATAAGAATAGGTGTTGACTAAAGGCTCTGTTGTTATTAAAACTCAATTTAAAAACATAGAAATAAGGATACACAAGAAAGTATATCAATAAATGGTTCTAGTAAAAACGATTACGATCTCAAAACTTGAATAAAAAACTAATAAAATATATAGAGAAGCATTTTCTAATATATATAAAAATAATGTTATTTTGTTTTAAGTAAAAATAAATAAGAAATAAATGTATGGCAGTTAGTATTTAATAAACTAGTCCTTGCACTTGAATTACTCTATTTTTCCTATTTGTTTTATATTTTATAATATTAGACCCCTTACAATTTTACTTATCTTAAAAAATAAATTTCATATTGCTTTGTACTTTATTAAAACTTCAGAATCTAATTGATCCTGGTTGAAATGGAATCATATTTATTTATGAATTTCAGATTTAAACTGATTAAGCTAATTAAGTAACCATTTTTAAACTAGATTACTAATATTTTTTTTTTTAATTTATTTAATCAATTTGTTTAAGAAATCTTTGTTAAGTTCTCTTAGTAGTTTAACCTAGCATTCTCTTTGGTCTAGAAAATACTGATGATCATGAAATTATTGTTTAAATTCTTTAATTTTTCTTGTTCTAGCACAGAATGAGTTAGTAGAACTATTTTTCTTGAAATTTAGAGTTTCTTGGACATGTACTATTAAAATTGAAGTCTGACATATTATTTCTTCTATGAAGAATTTTTATTAGCAAATTCATAATTCTATGAGGTATCTAATTCATCTAGATTGAAATACGAATTATTTATTTCACGAAAAAATTTCTATGTCCTAAGGCCTTCTTTTTGTTTAAATTTTACTCTATTTTTCTATCCACAGTTTTAAAATTTTAAACCAAAGTGATTTCTCTTTCGAGGAATATAATATAATAAAAAACTACAAACATATTTAATTATAGTCAATAACTAATTAAAATTAACTTAATCTACTATATTATAGGCTTTCTTTTAAACTTAAATGCTTTCTAACTAGTTGTAAAAAATTACTAATTAAAATAATCATCAGGCAAAAAATATGTGCATCGTCTATTTGAAGATTTGAAAAAAGAAATAATTATACGAATTTTTAACTAAGGAAGAGGGGCTTATCTACCCAAGATAGCTGTTCTAATATTTAATTTTTAATAGTATTTAAGGGGGAAAAAGGAAAGACTAGAATTATTAATGTAAAATAGTATCTAATCATTCTGTTACATATCAGTTAAATTATTTTATGATGCACTTTAAGCAAATTATATTAATTTTCGGATGCATCACCAACTTTTTAAAACTTGGTGATGCACCCATTAAATATATAAATAATAAAATTAAAAGTATATACTTAAAATGTCATCTTGGCATATTATATATTTTGACTTCATTTTTTTCATGCACATATTATGCTAATATTGCGCCTATATAGTTTAATTATATAGAGTTTAACATCTTGAGTAATAATCAGTCCTATAAAAAATATTACTTTTAAACTTAAGTGTAATTCTATATAGAATTAACTCTAATCAATTTGTAATAGAACTTAATTCTATTAAGAGCTTATAAAATATAATTTGTGGATAAGACACTATCATTAAGTTAAATCCATGAATCAAACTTATTCCTAATAAAAAACTAAAATATCTACATAGAATTAGTATAACTTTAAATATAATATTTTGATTCCTTATTCTATTAAAATATTAAGTGCTATAATTAAACAGGATGATACTCAAACACTATTAATTTATGTAAAATTTATCTATATTTTAATTTAATAAGTTAAATTTAATTACTGAACAATATGATATATGTTTTCTTGGGGTTTGTGTCCTTAATATAAAGATATTAATTTATTCTAATATATTTATTATTAAAGTTATATAAATTTAAAACGAATGAAAATTAAATTTAACAATCTAAGCATCAAATCGCACAGATGTAAAAACTAAGGATTTTAACAAAAATTTAAATCAATGAATGATGTGATGTCTTTTTATTTGCGTTTCATAAAATAGAAGGAAGAACTGCTGATGATCTTCTTAAAAAGTTTAGAATGAGCCAATATTAATTAATTTTTTGCCAGACCAATGTGACTGACTTCTCCTTGACAAAAAGTGGATCAAAGTTGGTCTATCCTTGGATTCAGATCGAGTGAATGAAATATTACGGAGAGTAAAATATTAAAAATGATTTAGATTGGACTGCTTCAAAATAATTTTATAGCATCTGACGCCTCAGTTTGCAAAAGCTCAAAGGAGCTCTACAACATTCAATTGCAATAAATTATTTGATTAATCTTTTTTACAAGTATATAAGGGAAAGCCTACACATTTATTGAAGTAAAACACCCAAAGAAATTAAGGCTTGTAAAATAAGAAGCCCTGACCAAAAAAATCGAAACACAAAATAATTAATTAAAATAAAAGGGTGAGTTGCAAATGAATAAAATAAAATACTAAATTTACGATCTGCTCAACTATAATTAGCTTACAATTCATCTTTATGAAGTTATTGTTATTGACCTTAGGGGAGTCCTCTTAACAATATACCTAGTTATTAGGATTATAATTTAAGGTGTGAAATGAATAATTATAGCATTTAATTTTTAATTTTAAAACTAAAGCATATTTATTTAAGCAAAAATAAAATTTTTCATTCACTCATAAATTAATAAGTATAGGTGGACTAAGTTATTTTAAAAATGAGAACAATAAACTTTGTGATTAATTTATTATTATTTTTCAATGTACTAGTATCTTTAAATTTACATTTATCACTTAAGTTAAATAATGTTTTATAAACTTTAATTTTGAATTCGACAACATATTAGGCATTAATATATCAACTTTCATCAAAATTTTAGGGATTAAATTTTTAAACTTTGAATCCTGAGCAAACTTTTTCGACACTTTAAAAGCATTAAAAGTAATGATAGATCGAACTCTGAGTTATAACAATTGATTTCTTTATAGATTCTATTAAACTAAGAAAAATATAGAAAGGGCTAGGAATTAAAAATGACTTGTATTTATTTCTTAAAGTTTTTAGTACTTTGTTATAGTTAAATGAAACTTTATCACGTGACTAACAACTGCTTTATCATTAAGAGACATTAAGAGACTACTAAAAATAATTGTTACATTAATTGTGACTACAATGAATATTCATGCTTGCAAAGTATTTATCAAATATACATAAAATCATCAGTAAAAACATATTGAATAATAATATTTTCAAAGAAAAAGAAAGTTAACTGAGTAATTCCGATCATGAAGATTCGAAATACTAGCTGAGTTTATCAATGAAGTATAATTGACAAAACTTAGGAATGAATATTTAAAACTTTTTATTTTTTAAAAAAGAAGATATATTAGAGGAAAATAATAATTTCATTATGATTTTTATTACGAAAACTTTTAAAATGTCAAAATCAATAATTATAGAAAATATATAACAAAATTTAGGAATTTTCCATTGAAGTAAAAGAGAAAATTAATAATAAAGTAATCCAAAGTTAGAAAAAAAACACCAAGAACAACAGCAAATAGGCAAAAAGCAGTAAAGGTATTCAAAAAATGAAACGATTTCCAATAATTATAAAGATAATTTTCAAAGTGATAAGAAATTTAATTCTGGATTTTAATCATTGGTTTCTAATTTGATCACAAATGCTTAAAATTAAAAATTGTAAAAAGCAATTAATCAATTTAAATTATTTTTAAAAAATTGTTTTTTGTTTAAATCTGAAAATATTAAATAATGAATAGTGAGAATTTCTCGTGATAGTATCAAGTATAAAAAATAATAAGCTTAATGTAAAGATTTTCTTTAAAAGATATTTGATTTAAAAGTTATAATTTAATATGAATTATGAGTTAAGTCTAAATCTAATAATTAATTTATAAAAATTTCAATTACTTTAGAATTATGTATTTTAAATTAGCTGGATTGATTTTTCATAAACATAATGAGAAATATATATAACCTTCGATTAATTCTTTTATAGTAATCAGATACAAACATTCATCATTGGTTCACAAATAAAAATTGAATTAGGAACTCAGAGGAAACCTAGACTTATCCGATGCAACATTCTCTAAATTAAGTTAAATTGAGTATATAATAAGCGGTAAATTTAAAGGATTATCTCATGAAGTAATAAAAGCTATGAAGGAATAGTCCTTTACTCGAATTTCAGAAATTTTAGGTAATTAAAAAATGAAAGGGAAAAAATAATTTTAGAAAAACTTAATAATTAAGGAAATTTGTAGGACTTGTTGGAATATATTAACGTTCAGAGGATTTAGTACTTTGAAAGCTTTGGAATTCAAGAATTCTAAATGCCTTCTAAATACTGTTAAAATAAATTAAAACTTATCACTTACAATTAACATGGCATCAAAATAAATGGAAATTCATATTAAAAGATTTTTAGAGCAATATCATAATTTTTAAGCCCTTACTAGTTAGAATTAAATTTATTACGAAAATCAAGAGAATAGCAAAAGAAGCTAGAAACTTAGAAGGGATCAAATAAAATAAATAAAGAAGATTAGTAGATTGAACTTCAATCAAACTTTGAAAAATTTTGGAATTAGTAAACGCAATTTGTACTCAACTGTTATAACAAATGAATAGTAATATTGATGTAGGCTGTAAAAAAATATGAAGTATATGAATTATAGACTAGGTAAGATTGAAAAAAAAGAATAAAAAAAACATGGAATAAATTAATAATTTAGATCACTAACGTGGTTATTAAACAAAAGATACCAAACTAGTGCAAATAATCTCATAATAAAAACTATCCTAAACTGTATAAAGACTCAGACTGTAAATAGTTCTGTAGTTGTTGTTAAGGTTTTCAATAAGTATTATTTATTTGACAAAAATTACGAAGAAATTTATATTGATATGATGAATATAAAATTTTGATTTATTTTTATATTCATCAAATTTGAAAATAATAATATTTGATTACTTATTTTTTTGCTCAAGCTAACAACTTAATAACATATATTTACTTCTATCTACTTTAATTTATCTCTATTTTTTCACTATGTGATTTTGGGTCTATAAATTTAAAATAACAGAGTTTTATTTTCAAATTCTCATCTTTAAATGAGAAAAAATAGATGATCTAGAAAGATTTAATAAAATTAGAATTAATAATTTTGTAAAAATATGTTTAATTAAAATAATGGATGATATTTATCTGTTGGTATTTCAAAAAGTATGTAAGTTTAAATTCATTTCTAAATTATTTTATATTTAATCAGCATTTGCAGCAGAAGATACGAAGGCAGAAACAGATAATTAGAAATCATTAACTTTAATAAAAATGACCAAATAAAGCTCAATATCATGGAGACTGGTTAAAAAAGTATTTGTAACTAGATATTGCTATTGCATATTTATAATTACTAATTTAATTTTATTTCATTTTAATTTATTATTCCTTGTTATTTTTCATTATTATTTTTATTATTAATTTTGGTGAGCTCTAACAGTAAAATTGTAAATTTATTATATATAAAACTAAATAAACCTATAGAAAATATATAATAAATGATTTACATAAATTGGGAATCAAATTATTTTTATCTCATCTAGTTATTTTTAGTTTTCAAAATCATATTATTGTGTTATTGTAAACATTTCTTTAGCATATTATTTTTAAAATATCGTTAATATTTTTCACACTATTTCTATTTTTTCAAATTATAATTTTATTTATTAATTAAAGCTAATTAATTTAAGGAAAGGTAAATTATAATAAATAATTGAATAAATTATTATAATTTTATACTGAAAAAAAAGTTGATTTTAAATAAATTTATATTGTTGATTCATTAAATCAATTTAATTATAATTTATTTAATTAGCATCATTATTGTAATAGCTTTTACCTTTATCAATTTATATAATTTATTAATATTCCCATTATATTATATATTTCTTTCGGTTTTGCGAAATTATCATATTAATTTTATACTTTGTAGCTATTCAAGGTGGCTAAAATTTATAATTTAGAAAGCATCCTATAAAAACTCAAAATCAGTTTGACCTTGATACTAATTGTATTAACTATCAGTACTTATGAGCTTTAAATATTTAATAATTGTTGGCATATTTAACTAAATTAATCACTTAGCATTAATATAAAATATAATATTTTTCAAATTCTGTCTACCTTTTAATCTCTAATAAAATTTTATATTAACCTATAATTTGTCTTTTGTTAGATTCGAAGATATGTATTAAAATTATTTAGTATTAAATAATAATCATGGTTTTATGATAAAAATTAATAATAATTGATCTTTAAAAATGAAATGAAATTTTTATTAAAATGTTTGGCTAAAATATTTGAAGTCATACTTACAACAGTTATTATATAAAATATTAAAGTTAAGTAGTTAATTTTTCTTAATTGATTCAATTTTACTATATTAAAAGGCATAATCTTTTACAAATTATTAATCAGACAATTATAAACTTAAAAAATGTTGAAAAAAATGTATGGAGTTTATCTTTCAAGAATTTCAATTCAATTTTTAATTTAAAAAACAAAGAAATTTCAGGCATATAGCCTATAATGACAATTTTAAATAGTCTATAAAACAAAGAATCTTTAATAGTCTAAATGATGTTACCGGCCCAAATTTATTGCACACTAATTAAATTGATATACACAAGTTAATGATATTCATTTAATCGAGTAATAAAATATTTAAAGAAATAATTCTACTGTATTGTGAAATTATTAAATTTTATTTAGAATCAATAAAAAAATTCAAAAGTAGGCTAAATAATTCAAATAAATATATAAGTCTCTCTATTAATTTATTAATTATAATTGTATGGTTATATTAAAGAATTAAATTATTGTCTTGGTTTAAAAATTATCGAGAATTTCATAAACTATTCCTAAAAATAAAACGAATTTTAAACTTTAAATATTGATTAGAAATATAAATTTTATAAATATTTCTCATGAGAACTTAGTCTTAAAACATTAATATTCTTCTAAAAAAAATATAATAATTAGTAGTGAACTTCTAAATTATTAGATTAAGGGCAATATATATCTAGATTAGAGATAAGTAATTTTTTACTTTTTTTATTTAAAAAAATATTAAACGAATTTATCGAAGATTTTTTAAATATTATTCAAATTATTCAAATTATTTTAGCTTTAAACATTAGAATTTAAATCAAAAGTTTAAAGTTATTTATAAAGAAGGTAAAATACAAGAATGATAACTTTGAAGAAGATTTTTATTGTCATATTTAAATTAAATTATAAACAGAATTATGTTAGTGAATTTACAGCTTCTTACCTGTTCATTAATTTTTTATTTCAAGTTATCCTACTTAAACATTATTAATTTTTAAATATACTTATTTAAATTTATGATTATTAAATTGAATCATCTAAAATTACATCACTTCTCATCTTTTCTAGTAACTATCATTAATATTACTATCTTTCCAAAACTTCATATTTATATTATTCTGTGAAATATATTAGTTTTTTAAAGATTTTCTTAGCTAGACTTGCTGATAAGTATAGATAAATATCATTATAATATTTAATATGTTCAATTCTAATGTTTTGATCAATAACAAATTGCTAAGTTAATTATTTAATTCATTTTTTTAAAAATTACTAATTATTTTTTATTCAAGATAATTAGTTAAAAAGAGCCTTTAACCTAATTTTATCAAAATATTTTTATTATTTAAAGAAATTCCATAAAATAATGTAATGAAAATTGTTGATAAATAGAAAATATGTACATTTTAGTTAAGCAGCTACATATAAAACTTCTTAATTAATTTAAGGCTAAAAAATAAGGCGTTAAGAATAAACAGACAAATGATTACTTTGCTAAAATAGTTATAACTTTAGAATAATATATAGATAATCTTAATATAAAAATAAAATTCAAGATTATTTTTATTTAGTTCAAATTTAAGAAAATAGACTGATTAAAGAAGGCAGGAAAAATGGAGAAAGAGATGTTACCGATTAATAGGAGAAGAAAATTGGCAGTATATACAGAAAAGAAAGATCAATGAGACAGTAATAACTCACAGCAACAGTTAATATTGGAAAAGTATTTCAAATGTTATAAAACGAGTTCAAAAATTTAACAATTCAAAAACTGAATGTTCAAAGTTATATTAGAAAATTTAATGACTTGTACAGATTTACGGTCAAGTTTGACAATACTTGAGAGCTCTATTAACCAGTGAGAGAAGCTAGAAGATGGGTGAAGAGGAATGAGAGATTCGCTGAGAAACTGAGAACAAAAGGGATAGAGCAATTGATAAGCAACAAAAGATAACTGAACTAAAGGACTATTGAGTTAAGTAATTGACTACAAAATGTCAGGGAAATGAAATCAAAGCTTAAATAAGATTTTATAATGAGAGAAATAGAGAAAAATAATCCAGATTTTAAAGGACTCTTGTAAACTAGACTTTAGAGACTAATCTGAATTAACAACAAAAATACAGGTCAGAGACAACTGGCAAGAAACGGAGATATGGTAGCACTAAACAGAGGAAAATATGAAATAAAAACAATAAAAATTCTGAAAAAATACTTTACATAGACTATACATGTTGTGAGAGGCTTCCCACTACATGTAATAACAACAAATATCCCACCATATTGGAACGAAGAAGTCAAGGAGCCAAATTAGGCTGATTTTCTGATAGATATATAAAATAAGAATGGCAGAAGCAATAATGATAGGTATGGGGGATTGTTAATTATCACAAAAAAGAAATGTTTAATAGATTAAACAAAAAGGGTATCAAAGATCAATACAAGAAGGAGTAATAACTCATGCGAGGGGAAATTAATTGGATCAAATACTCTCAAGTGTAAAAAACAATCAACTGGGAAACTAGCCAGCTCAATCAAACAGACAAAAAATTAATCTATGCTAAACTAAGAATGAATTGAAGTACTAAGAGAGTTATTTTAAAATTCAGACGAAGAAAGGACTATAAGATTATCAGATTTAAATAAAAAATGCTGGAAAACATTTAGAGAAGAAGGAAGGGAGATGATAGAGGAAGATTTGATTCAGCCGAAACAGAAATGCTTTGATTATAAATAAGGAAGTAATTTAAAGGAAGGAATTGATATCAACAACATCCCGAGTGGGCAATAAAAAGCAATGGTATGGCAGGCGGAAACGTTATCCAAGAAAACAAAAACAAATTGGAAGGAAGCAATGAGAGACCTAGATAATGATTGGACAGGAACTATGTTAGAGGCTTCTTTTACATGGTTAAGAGGTTGATTAAAAGTTAAAAACAAGCTCAACCAAAAAAAGGAATGAAGATAAAATACGAGAGAATTGAAATATGAGACTACACAAAAGAACTAGTCATAAAATACAATAGAAAATTAGTCCGAGGCAACAGAGAAATAAAGGAAAGAGAGAGAAATAAAAAAGACACGGTGATGATTGCTGAACAGGATAAAGAGAATTTATGTGATGTAGCCGATAAGGAGCAAAGTATAAAAGAGAGCAACTTCAACAAAGTCATAGGTCCTTACGGATTTGATGAAAATATGCTAAATAAGTCTAAAGGCATTTCCATAGCGAAGGAGCAGGAAAATCAATCAATGGTTAAATGAAGGCTTTATACCGCAATATAAAAAAAGGAATACTGATACTTTTAAGAAAGGAACAAAAAGAATCCTAACGCGAAATCAACAATCTCAACTATATTTTTTAGTTAAATTTTTAAAAGTAATTAATTATGATAACTTCATAAATTATTAAACTAATTATGATTAATAAAATGAAAAATAGATGATTATAAGAATACTAATAACGATTAAATCAAAACTTATTACAAAAAACAAAAATGAAAATCTAAAAACAGTTTAATTGTCTTACCATTCTCCTTCATATTTATCTCCATTTTTCCATATTTAAGTTCCTTGACCAGTTCTCTCTGTTACTTTGTGAATTGTGTGTCTTGTGCCTTCACTGCTCTTACTAGGTTGGACATCTGTAAAAATAAAATTTTAGATATCTTTTTTGTAACTTACATTTTTTGTGAATAAACAGGCTCTTTCTGAGTCAAAATCTATAGCTTTCCATTTTTTCATTATTAATTTAATTTTAATTTATAGATTTCTTATTATAAATTGTAAATGCTTGCCCAATCTCTATTATTGTAATACTTACATCTTCATTGATCAATACTTTTTTTAGGACAACCAATATTTCACATTTGAATGGCTTAGTATGCAAATAATTTCCTAAATTATTCTAAAAATTTTGCTCTTTTTTTATTATTTTCTTGTATTGTTTCTGTTCTCAAAGTCCTTCAAGAATCATCAACCCAATGGAATTATATCTTAAAATTTAGATCCACTTGATATTTATAAAAGTGTGTTAATATATTGATTTTCTGAGTCAGGCTTTGAAATTGAGTTGTATTTGAACATAATGCAAAATTATAACCACCTAAGAATACTTCATAATCTTCTTATAGTAGTATTAATATATTATCAGGTTTGATATCTCAATGTACTATATCATTAACGTGTAATTCTTAAATTCTTTCATAAATTGCCAAGAATGTTATTTGAATTTATTGCTCAATATATTTTTACTTTAGTAACTCTTAAAAAGTTGTTTGATAATTCCTTGTAAGTACCATTATTTCATCCTCATCGACTTTTACCCCAATAATTTTATCTTAGTATTATAATTTTAATTTTGTAAAGTAAAGTTTTTATTATATTCTTTATACAATTACTGCTTTTGAGTTGAATTGCATTTTAATTCCAATATGTTGTATTTTTATATACTATAACATTACCTTGAAAGTTACTAGTCCAAAAGTGAATTGTACTCATTTAGGAGTTCTGCTTCTTGTGCTTCCCGAATGTTATATTCAATTTCTTTAATTAATTTTCATTTTATAATTTGATGAAAATTCTCCAATCAATTCCTTTGCATGATTGTCAACTATTTTAAAATTAATAAATGGCTTTGTTCTTGTATCTATTAATTCTTTATATTATTAAATTATAATCCAAGTGAGTGGAACATAAGAGCGAAATGCCCAACTTCTCGACCTACACAAAAAATTTCATTTCTACCCTCATCAGAGGATCCAGACTCAAAGACATCATCGACATCATCATCACAGAGTCTATGAACAACGATTGAGGACATCTTACAATCTAAAAGTTATCTACATCGCCAAAAAAGTTGCCCAGATCAACCCATCCCTAATCTTCAAACTCAGAAATGAAGCCAAAATCAGAGCTCACAACTAAAACAACCACTACATTGCAAACTGGCTCGAACTCTTAGCTTAGTCTCTCTATCTTGTCCAAGTTAACAACAAATGGATCCCTAAAACCTAATAGCCAGCTACTGATTTTGGTAACCTTAACTCCCAATCTCCGGAGTTCATTCCTAAGCCTTCCTCCCCCATTAACACAAAAATTGACTTTCATCCACTCGAAAGTGCACTTTCACAATTCCACAACAGGTTCTCTCAGTAAGAGATGCTGAACCTCAACCAACAATTCATGGAGGAAGAACAGGAACTCCTAGCTTCTCAATGCGCCATTCTCCAAGCGCCAATAGACAAGTCTAGTTCCCTAGACTATGACTCTGAAGCCGACATCTCCTTCTATGAAGGAGGTGAATAATCCTTTAAGTCCTCTAATACGTCACGTAACAAAATTCCTATTCAATAGGAACCTTTAAACTCTATTAAGGAATCACCCTTTAATAAGATTTCTGATTAGGAAAAATTTAAACAAGATTCCTAATTAATAATAAAATATTAATCACTATTAAATATGAGCGATTAAAGAGACGTCCAAATGAATGACAAAGCCTCTACCAAAGTCAAAGACCTTCCAGACTTCTACACAACCAAGACTGACATAGCATTCAAATCCCTCATCGACGAAGTCAACAATGGCACTAAAGTCTCAGCCAGAACCCTTTTCCAAGCGCTAGAGCTCAAAGAACAAATCGTCTCCCTCAGAATACAAGCAGCAACTCAAGGACTAGCCAACACAATTGCTTACTACTTCGAACAAATCGAAGACAACCTTGACAGAGAAACTAAAGCTTAGCACACCATAGCTAATGACCCTGCTACTCCTAAACAAATTAGAACCTTTCTCAAAACCATTGACAAACTTAGATCCTACAACTAAGACGTCATCATGTACTGCGACACAGACCAAGACCTAATGCTTAACACAAACACAATCAGATTTAAAACACCTTGGAACTTCTCCAAGAACCTCTCATCCGATCTCATCTTCTTCATGAAAGAAAATTTTAAATCTTTTATTTCCCTTGGTCTTATTAAATTCTCAGTCAAAATCTTATAAGTTTAATCATCAATTAAATACAAACATGTAGGTGACGATTCCGTCACCATCTTAAGACAAGACCGAAGAAGACAAAACTAATTCACGGGTAGAAAAACAAACAACAAACAAAGACAACCAAAAAGACCCAGAAAAAACAACAAAAAGAGAAGAAACAACCAAAGGAACTGAGTTCCTTTTTAATGTTATGCTCGGGGGGCTTTAAGCCCTCGATGCGAGTTATTTATTTATTTATTTAATTCTTTATTTTATTCTTAGGTTATTTTATGTTCTTCTTTATACAATTAAATTATGAAAGTTTCTAAATGATCTATCTCAACTTCTCTTTAATTGAAGGTCTCTTTCAACTCTATTATTTCTCTATCTACCTTTTATATCAATAACTATAAATTATTAATTAATTAATTTTAGCTTACTTCTGATTTTATTCTATAATTTCTAACTATTTTTTTGAATGAGTTAGGAGTTGCTTAACATATATCTCTCGTACTATGCAAGGTTCAAAAAAGTTTATAATATTGCAATAAAAATTTTCATATTTTATTTGGAAGCTATTAGTATTTAGTAGGTCACTTTTTGTGTCTAAATTAGCAATTTCTTAATTCTGTTGGTGTTCTTGATTTTTTACAAGTTTCACAAATTATTAACTTCGATGGTCTTGCTGTAGTATTAGGATCTTTCTTTTATTAGTCACGCCATTTAACAAACTTATCATCAGTGACACCGAAATCATCAACATTATTGATTGAATTTTTTATTTTTTATTTTTTACAATTTATGATCTTCTGCTGCTTTGAAAGTTTCTTTGACTTATAAATTTTGAACATCAATATGATGATAACTAAATTTGAAGCTATTGTTTATACCTTGTTAATTTATAATTATAAAAATTATATTTTATTTTATATTATTTTCAAAGTCTGTTGCCAAGTTTTAAAACTAAGCAACGCGTTGCCTAGTTCGCCTAACTAAGCAACGGATTCTAAATTTTATAATAAATTAAATTAAACATTCATTTTTTGATATTCAGATGCACTATAAATGATAAGAGAAATAAATGATTTACTTATTATAATTATAATTCTAAATATTTCTTCCTCCTTAATTTAAAGTAACTTATAATCTAAAATATATCATATTAAAACGATCTGCTTGGACCTCTTATATTATTTTAATAATTTTTATAATAAAGTTAATTTATTAATGAATTATTTTAAAATACCAAAACAAAATAGCTAAATTCTATTTAGAAAATGCCTAAACTCCATAATTGGGTGCTATATTTTTCTTAATTACCTTATAAAGTTGTATACCCACAAAAATTACTTTAAAAATTAATAAGACAATTCCTAGTATCTTATTATAATTTAATTATTTCATAAAGATTTAAGATATATTATTTTTGGGATGTAAGATATTGAAGGAGCTAACTAAGGGAATATATAGAATATCGATGCAAGAACTTTTAAGGAAAACTAACTTCCAAATATGATTGGTATTCATTCCTAAAAATCTAATTTTTACTGACTTCCAAAGAATAAAAATACAATAATGAGATTTATTAAGGATTTCTTTTAGGATCAAAATTTTTATTAAGTAATAGATATCATAAATATAGGAAGTGCCTCATTATCCTGAACTCAGGATCTAAAACATATTGGATTAAGTTAAAAATGACAACAATAATGAGACATTTAAATTATTACTCAGACTCACCAATAACTTCCAGAGAAGAAATTTTTTTTCAAAATTATACGAACTTTTGCACCCCAATATATTTAAGACACTGTTTAGGCAAAAAATAAATTAAGGAATCAAAGTTTAATAAATTATTAAAATCAGGATGCAATAGCAATCAAGGGTGAAATATTTTAAGCTATATAATTCGGAACCTTTTTTTCAAGTAATTATATTAATATACCTATATTTAAATCTATAGAGCATAAGGGTAGAGACACAGCATATTAAAGGTTTAGTCTAAACCAAGAAGATAAATGAACTATAAAAGAAAACACTTTAAACTATATTAACAAATAATATTTATCAGAAAATAATATAATAATGAATTTAATAAGCGAATGCTAATAATGAGATTAGACCTGATTGTGGAAAATAAATTTAAATATAATATATGAAGTTAATTATTAAACTATATAATTTTAAGTTTTTGAAAAATTCATTCTTAATTTTAAAAAACATGAATAAATTATTCTGATATTCCATAATACCTATTTATTATTGACTATAATTTTTCCATAGTAACATGTTCTATGGAATCATTAATAATATCGAAGTGTCTCTTTTTACTAAATTTGAAGTTTAATTTTTGTAACAAGACTCTATAACCTTTTATATTAAAGAAAACACTTCCTATTTACAATTATATTAGGATGAGTAGGGTGCATTGAAAATTATTTCCCAATTATAATAATCAACTTATTATTTTACTTCTCTTGATCTATGTAACTTTAAATTGTCCATGAATAACAAAATTTTTCTGATTTTTATCATAATTGTGAAAACCTGCTAGGCACTTTTGAAAGTCTTATTTATTAATTGATTATTATTATGTATAATTTTATGAATGATTTTTTTATCTTTAATTTTGTGATTAAGAATTAATAATAAGAATAAAATTATATATTTCTACATTTAAACATAAAAATAAAACAGATATAAAAATGAATTCCAAAAACCTCTGTGTCTTGATGCTATTAACTTCAAAAAAACTGATAAAGAAAGTAATTAATTATCGAAAAATTTATGTTTTTATACTTTAAATTTTCTAATATAAAAAACTAGCACATCAAATTAATTTGATTCTTCCCTTTTTAATATTAGGATTTACATTTTGCGCAACTCAAATTTTACAAGATCAATATGTATTAGATTGAACTATTAAAACTTTAATTCGCTACTCTTTTAATAAAACTTGCCTTGTAATAATGCAATTATTTATGTAAACTCATTTTAATAAACAAAAAACATACCATATATAAGATTAATACTACTGTGCATTGTAGAATTTTGTAAAAATCTCACTTTTTCTTGTTTTAGAAATAATTAGTTGCAATTTATTTACTAGTATATAATTTAAGGCAGTTTTAATTTTGAAGAAACATATATTTCCTGATTTTTACGTATTTTATCGATAATATTCTAATCCATAATCAAAGCTAATGCAAACTATCGCTGAAATAATTTACAATTTTATTCCTAGTTATTCTAGCTCAACATTTTATTGTTTATTTATCCATGTTTTGAACTGTTAGCTACTATGTTTGAAGACTTTCTCATCGATAAATATAAATTTATTATTGCTACTTTTAAAGTCAACTAATTGCCTATATTTTCCAAATCTTTCAACTTGTATCTTTTATATCTTTAGTGTAGTTAAATGATATCTATTCTTTACATTCTTGAATTTAATCCGAAACTTGTTGTATATTTTTTCTCAACATGTGTGGACTCATTGAAATATTGGGATATTTCTCATTAATATAATTTGATTTTGCCTTGATTGATAAATGCTAATAATCTTGTAAAAACTACTGCAAAGTAATAAATTAAAATTGTTATTCAGTCTAGGATGATTTCATATGAGACTCTTGAGAATTACCAAATTCCAAACCCTCAACTTTTGATATGCAAATTTTTCTAATTTTATTCTTTGATAGATATATTATTATTCTATAAATTTTATATAAGTTTCATAAATTAATGTCTAATGTGTTGGTTGAGTGGTGTCTAAAAAAGTAGTATTGCTTCTATTATTTTATTGGGAATATTGGAAGTTTTCATTTTATCTTTTAATTTATATTATTATTAAATTTTAGCACATAACATTTTAAACGAGAATCTCAAAGAGGGAACACTAGACCTATTGTGGTTCATTCTCATTAGGAAAAATATTTGAAAAAGTAATAATCAATAAATAATTGAAGGGAATAGTGGGTTATTAAAAACGTTTAATTACTAAAATGGTTTTAAAGAAAAACAAGAGTACCCATATAAACCTAATTAAAATGCTAGACGCATAAAAAACTTCAGAAAAAAGAGCAATTAGAGAGAGGCCTACCTACAGGTGGACCATCAGAAGGGAAATGACACAGTCTGGAAAGACAAATTGATGTAAATTCTACAGAATAGGATTGTTGTTAGAAAGAAGCTATATGCGAAAAAAAAATTTGGTAACTCTACACAAAAAGCAAAATTATAAATGAGGGAGAAGAAATTATTACAGAACAGTAGTAGCTCAGGGAAGCGGACTTTCATCAATGTTATTTAAAATTTACCTACGAAATGCATTATTCTCATAACAAAAACTAATGAAATTAATAAAACAAGCCAAAAATATTGCATTTGCCGACGACATACTAATAAATGTTAAAGACCCTCAATAATTCAAAAAGGTAATTAACAGTTTCAGAGAAGTCTCATAATTGAAACTAAACACAAAGAAAACAATTTTTTCGATCGATGCAAAAAGCTAAATATTTGGGACTAAACATTTGTTTAAACACACAAGAACTACTTAAAATACCTGGAATGAGATATAGAGAAAAACTGAAATGTATCGGAGATTGACTAGCTCGAATAATCCAACAGTGAACGACACCATCATGACAGCATAAATTAGACTCTGATAATATATAAATACACCCCTCTTATAGCTGCAAAATTTATTAAAATTGAGGAGATAGAGAAAATGGAACTTTAAATTGTGAAATTAGCATTCAGAACGTTCAGAGATATTCGGAAGATAATTCTAAGAAATGTAAAAGAGCTGAAAGATACAAGCACCAGCGAGATTATAAGAGATCTGGTTATGAATAACATGAAAAAGAATAATTTGAAAATTTACTAGCTTATCAAACCAAAGAAAGTGAAGGAGGTGATAAAAGAGCAGAAAAAAGACCTAAAGAAAAAGAAAAAATTTTCATAACAAAGAAAGTTGTACACCATGATGGCGATGACCTAGGGTAGGACGATAGCGAACTACGACATGCAACACTACTGCATAATTCATAAAGTGTTTGTAGACGTTCTTCACATGAGACTTGTAACCTAACCTAATAAACACAGCTGAGGACCCAAACAGATTTTCAAAACGATTAAGGAAAAAATAAGATAGTTTACATGAACAGATCAGAGTTGGTAGAGATAATTACCAACATTTTGTGCCTAGATGAAAGGATAAGAAAGCTAGAGAAGCACGAATACTACTAACCGGTGAAAAAATAATTCATGATAACGTATGTCTAGAAAATAAAGCAAAAATTTGACGAACAGAAACTAAATACAGCTATAGAATTTTAAACATTTAAGGGAAAGTATAGAAAAAAAAGCTTAATAATACAGATAGAGATTAGCGGAGAATCGCAAGGTACAATCTCATATTATGATATTATCTAGCTTAAAGTCTTACTTTTGTAGTTTTTGAAATTCATTACTTTAATATACCTTAAATTACTGACTAAAACTATGTTATAACATATATAAATATATTGGATTAATTTATAAATTATGAAGTGAACTTGTTATTTATAAATAAAATAATCACTAGTTTCACTTAATTTAATACCAAAATTATACCAAAAAAACATAAGAGCTTGATAATTGTTATTTACGAATTTTCTTTCTTCTATCAATACTTTAAAAAATATTTTTATGCTTATGGATTTCGAAATTAAAGCGCTATAGTTAATTTTTTTGTAGATAAAAACCATTCACCATCAGATGATGAAAAATATTAACCCAATCAAAATAAAAGACTAAGAAGTAAAATAATTAAAAACTTCGTGGGGGGGAGATTCCTGCCAAGTAAATTTTTATATATAAATTTTATTAATTATATATAAAATATTTTAATTATAATTTTCGAACTCATTAAATGATTTGAGGATAAATTAAATATTTCTTTAGAGTTATAAAAGATAAAATAAAGTTATATCTAATAAAATAACTTGAGTAAAGAATGATATTAAAATTCTCTATAAAAATTTTGAAAATTAATGGACTCTTAGATGATATAATTATGAATACATTGTTTAGTAGTATAGAGAAGATCTTGAATTATATCAAGAATGGTATATTAAATTGCTTGAATCACAAATTTTTGAATATTATAAAAGGTGTTTATAGTTGTAAAAATTTTAATTGCAAAAAGAGAAAAAAAAAAAAATTATAAACTTTTCTTGACTGGAAACTTCCCTAAAAATCTTTTTTTATCATAAACCTTGTCAGTAAATTTCCCCCCAAAAACTTCCTTCTAATATAACAATTGATTTTGAAAACTCTGAATTCAAAGAAAATAATTTATGAAGGTTTTTTATCACAATATAGATAAAATTGGAAATTGCTAATAACGCCATTATAGAAAAAGCTTGAATTTAACTTAGTAATTCCCCTCTTCTTAATCAAACTTTTAAAAATAAATTTAGAAGATTCTATCATAGAATAATTTTTTTTATCTAAACAAGTCTTATTCTGTTAACAATTAAGTAATAAAATCATCATTCTCAGATATTTTGTTCTTTTTCTATAAAGATCATGTTTAAAACTAAATTTCACTAATCGGTATTGTTGTAAAACATAATAGTAACCTTTTAAAATTTATATGATATAAAACAGTAAAATATGCTCTAATATGTTGAAGTAAATCCTAATAAAAATAAAGCAAACTTCTATTGTATAACAAGCCTCTTTGGCTCCTTGACTAAAAATTTTACAATCAAAATAAAAATACAATCTTGATTAATATAATAGAAATAAGCTGAATCTCTGCAAATTAAAATTAGCTAAGTAACTCTGCCATTATAATCTTAAATCTCTCTATCATAATTGAAAATATAAATATACAGTTAAAATAACAAAATAAGAACTTATTAATAAATAAAATAGTTTATTGCTCAACATTATTGATGCCTCAAATAATATTAATATAATATCACATACAAGAATAATGAATATAAATAAAAAAGAAAGTTCTACATTCTTAGGTTAGACATTCTTATAAATTGAAGAAAATATGAATTTTTTATAAATTAATAACATAAATAAATCTGAAGGTTACTAAAGACCTTTGTCTTATTTTGATATATTTGTGAGAAAATAATAAATTTATTAAATATATTAATAACTAATCTTATTATTTTCTTTTTAAAAATATCTAATTCAATAAAAATTAAAAGTAGCTGATGTCTAAACATCTAAAAGACAGTAAGAATTGTTTTAGTTTTTTATATATTTTTTATATTCCTCTAATTATACCTGATAACAAAATTAATGGTTTACAACAATGACTTTACAAAAATATTACTCACAATTTAAGGTATGTTAGAGTTTTTATTTATACATTTGTCTCTAGATTTTATATAAGATTTTAAAATAGTCTTAAGGGATAATAATAACATTATCATAACCTCTATTGATTTAGATTTTTTTAATTTAGACTATAATTTGAAATTAATTATCAATTTTATAAATAACATGCAGATTTCTTAAAACATATCTTTAATTTTCAGCGTATATTGAAGTGAAAACAAAATAGAAAAAAAATAATGTTTTAAATTCTTTACTTCATTTTCGAAAATATCCCAAAAGTGAACCTAACTATTTATGATGTTAAGCTTTTCATATTTATATAAAATTGTCAAATATTAAAGTTTTACTTCAAAATCGTTGCTTCAATAATATTTATTCCTTTTTGATGTTTTAATTTAAAATATTATGAATTTTTTAACACAAAAAATAAATGAATATGTTATTAACCATTCAGTTATCTTTTCCTCAAAACTTCAACCATAGTCATTACATAGTTATATATAAGTAAGTTATCTTTACAATCCCTGACTTGACAGCCGTGAAGACAAAAAAACTCAGAAATACCCTAGCGCTCCCCATTCAACATCAATCCTAAGTAAAATGCATGCGCATTAAAAACATTCCACAAAGAACTCGCAGAGTTCTGCTTTATGTAAACAATATAAGGGGGCGTGATAAAACTCTTAACAGACCCACCTCTAATAAGAATATAGTCTGTGTCCTTTTGCTGTGGTAGAATCATTAACCAAAACTGTTGAGGGAGAAAATAACTTAAAATTAACTTTTCAGGCTTTCTTAATCACACTTTTGAAGACTGAGCAGAAATAGCAAACTATACCTAATACCAATAAAGCTGAAATAAAAACAAATAGCTCATCTATAAAGGTAAATATTAAGCGTGAAGTGAACTTGAGGATTTTGGAACAGAAGGATTGAATCACGTCGATTGAGATCAATAAAGAGAACACTGCGACCTCAACCAAATCTAAGAAAAATCTAGTGTGGATGAAATTAAATATTATTGAGTGTCCAGACTCGGGTCAAAGAGAGAAACCATTTACTTTAATTTACAAATTTAATAATAGAAAATAATTATTTTTCAAAAAAAAATGAAGAGAAAATTAAATAAAAAGTCAAAATTTTATCTATTTGTAACATTTATATACTAGAATTGTAGCACGCATTGAGTTGCATCCGAATAGTTAAATTATTTAAAATTAAAATTTTTTAATGAGTGGAATTTCAATCAATGAACTTTCCATACTCAAATTATTTTTATAATCTTTTATTTCAAAAATTTATAATTGATAAAAGTTTTTAATTTTTAATTTATATTTGTAAATTAATTTTATATTTTAGAAATTTGTTTATTCAATAAAATACTATTATTATAAAATTATAATTATTTATTTTGTTTATTCAAAGTTTTTAAATTATAATTATAGATCGCTTCATTTTTCATTTTTCCTTATTAATTTGAATAATTTTTTAAATATTAAACACCAATTGATACCCGTTAAATCATACATTTTCATTTTAAAGTTCTTTTTGAAAATAAAAAATCTCAGTTAATTTTAAATTGTTTTAATCTTCTTTTTTTAAATTTTATAACTAGTAAATTTTTATAAAAATTATATAGCTTCATAATTTTCACTATTAAAATTATATTTATTAAATCATTGATAAATTTGATCAATAATCTTTTTAAGGATAATGAATATAATTATTAATTATATTTCTTAAGAGTTTAGTATATTCAATTTAATTGAAGGCATTATGTTTATAATTAATATTTATTTGATTTGATGCTTAGGTATATAATTGTAAAATAAAATTTAAATTATAAACTTTAATTATTTAAGAAACATTAAAATAAGCTAAAATATTTGAAAGGTAAGTGAAATTTAAAATGTAACCAATAATTTTTATAATGGTCAATTGAGCAATTAACAGATTTAAGAATATATGAGCATTTGAATCATCACTGCTGATTGAAATTACATTATCCTGAGGATTTGTTAATGAATCTCTCATAGATATTTGTGACTTCCATCGTTATAAATATATCTTCAGTTTCGATCATAAATCAGCTCAGGACGATGCAAAATCGCCCTGTTCGAGCCTCAAATAGCTTATAAGCCATTCTTAATTAGACCTTATAAACTTTCTTCTTAAGTTCCAATTATTTGATAATCTTAATTATTTTAATAAAAATAGTGATTTAATTAATTAATATTACTATAAAGTAGATATTGACTACTATTAAATAAAATATCTTAATAGAAATTTAATTTTCATTAACTTTATTACTATTATTGTTAAAATTATAAAATTTAATTAATGCTAAAAATTTTAATTAAGAAATTACATAAATGAGCCATAAATGAAGGCTATAAGCCTGATTAAGAATGGGCTTATAAGCCTTTGGAGGTTCGAGGAGGCCATGTTTACAACATTTTGAGAAATTAAAGCATCAATTTACAGATACAAGACAAATGAAGTGAATCAAAATATCTTGGGCTTATTCATAAATAACTCATACAGATATATTAATTTAGAATATCTAAAATTCATTAAAGCCTTCTTGCTAATCTTAATTGCTTTTTAGATAATAATACTCAAAATTTTTATTTAACATTTAATTTCATTTATTTTACAAGAAATTAGCTTATCATAATTAACATCTTAAATCTAAAATTATTATTTTTGATTTGAAGTTTTAATTTTCAACCTTTAAATTTGTAACTCACTCATCATTTATAATTTACTTTTAAAGCTTAAATATTTCTTACTTGATAGATCTATTGAATTTTTACAATTAAATTTTCTATTAATCTTTATCACTATAATAAAATTTCAACTAGACTTAAATGATGTTTTGTTTTAATATTAAAACATATTTTAGTATAATTTATAAATCTCGTTAAGTAAATAAGTTTTTAAAACTAAATTTATTTGTAAGTAATTAAATAAAATGGTATATATTCTATTTAGATTCATAAATTTCTAATCCGTTAAGACGTTCATAATAATAAAAGTCACTTCCTCTACTTCCTTAAAATAAAAAATTTTAATATATTCAATAAATAGATTATACTTTGATACAATATTATAGAGTTACTTATAATTAACTAATTTATAGTTTATCCTAGATGCAACTAAGCATAGTTGGTGATTGATATTTTTGCAAGATTATAATGGATTCCATTATGTTTTAAAGCAGATTTTACAGTCAACAGAGCTTAAATGGAAGAGATTTGTTTAATAAAATTATATTGATATATTTTCACTGTTTGCATTATTTTCCAAGAATTATATAGTAATTTGGATAGTTGGTAAAGTAAGTAGTGCTGTATGATTATTTCTTATAATATTCATTTATTTTTCGCATTTTTAACATTTTTACACTTGTAAAAATGTTTTCAAAGTTATTATTGCTGCTTCAATATCAGAATTGCATTATGAAGGCATAAAGTTGGGTAAAAACCAGAAATGTTTATTGCAAAGTTAAAAGAATAAGACTTTAAATGCAAGTCTTATAAATGATGATGCATTAGATAAAATTATTTAGAAACTGTATATTCCTAGAGCATTTAGTAATTTTTATAATAAAGACTACACTTTATTGATAATTTAGTAAAGGATTAATTGATTAAGGAATAACTATAAAAATTTAAGCAGGCAGCTTAAACTCATAGATAATCTGATTTATCTAATATGAATAATCAAAGACTTTCCTCATCTAATTATTTAAATTATTAGAAGAAGATTAAAATGAAGCATTTCATTTTAGCTTAGTCTGAAGAAAACTGTTAAAAAAATTAATCTTTAGTATAATTGAGTGTCCTCAATTATCGTTTGATTTTCCTGTTAATAAGAAAGGGAATTTTGATAACTAATACCTTCAGATTTACACCTTACTTCGTTTGCATTGAAGATACTTTAAAAGTTCCTGGATTTTAAAGAGATCTAGATGCTTCCCTTTGTGATGAATTTGAAAAGAGCAACTTATTTTAAATTTCGAAATTAAGAGTTATTTCAAGAAAAGATGATGTTAGTTGATTCATTTTAATATGTAGAAACTCTAAAACACTAAACTAGTGCTAAGATCATCAAAATCTTTTGAATATAACAAATTTAGGAAATCTAAATTCTTTTTTTATATGAACTAAAAAAATGTAACATATTTAAATAATGTGATTTCAATAATAACTAACTTAAAATAGTAGGAAACGTACACAATTGGCTTTAAATTTTTTACAGATTCTGTTGACAAATTAGCTACAACTTCCTCGCATAAAAGTTGTAAACTATAAGTAAATTATATCTACAACTAATAATTATATCTTCATCATTGATGTTTATTCAAATAATAGCAGATAGAGGTTCTAGTTTTGCGAATTACAAGTAATTATTGAACAATTAAGTTAAGAAATTTAAGGAAAACCAAACAAAATTTAATTAATCATCATAACAAGATTGGTTTCAAATCATTATCTATCATGAGTTTATTTATTTTTTAAATAAATTGTAATAGCAATTATACATTCTATTTTATTATGCTGCAAAGAATCAGTAAAACTGTTTCTTTATACATGAAAGAGGGAGCATAGTGAGAAAAAATATTTATATCTCAGTAAGCTCTCCTAACGAAAATTAATTCATTAACACTTTATTTTATTCTTTATAGCTTACTTTATTATTTTTACAATAATTATAAAATAACTATCTTAATAAATAAAATTAGATCTTATATATTATATAATTATAATATCTCCATTCAAAAATATAGATGACACCATCTTCAAACAAAACTACTCGACTATATAACTCTTCTATTTTTATTCTTTAATTCTCCAAATAATAACTTGATACTTAAAAATTGTGTCCACAATGAATTTATTAACTTAAATTTATGATAATTACTTTCCGTTTACATGAAAAAGTAATATCAATTTTGGTGTTAAATATAACTATAATATTAAACATAATATCTAAAGTGATAATTTTTATTAAAACGAAAAAGAGTAAAGTCATAGAGTCAACATAAGTAAGTATAAAAATTAATCTTTTAAATAACTCATAAAGACATGATTAATACAAATAAAAAATGTATGTTAATCAGTCAATTAAAGCTTGGTGAGTGAACTGAAAAATTTTAATTTTTTTCCACTAGGCTCTTATAAAGAGTACGATGAAAAGATAAGGCTGATGTTTAAAAGTGAAAGCTGTTTTTAAGAGGTATTTAATCAGTCAAATTTAATAACTTTTCATACAAAACATTAGGAATATAGCTGTTTTGTCATACTAACTTGTTCACAAAAAGGTTTATGAGTCTTTGCTGATAAATTTGAATTTATGTTATGGTTATAACACTTTTTTACAATGCCATTCTCATTACCAGTTAAATCTTTTTTCATTACTAATTTTGGTATTTTTAAGGTAATTCATTTATGAAGGTCTCCTAAATTTTACTTAGTTAAGGTTTAAGCTTCAATATGTTAAATCCCTAGATTTTTTATAGATCATAGATTATACAACTTATCAAAAAGGTTAGTAAATTTGAGATAACATCTATTAAAATTATTAAAATAAATGATGATTAACATTAATGAATTTTAATTTATACAATTTGTTAAATTCAAAAAGTTTTACTGAATAGAGAAAAAAAAGTATAAAAACTTATGATGAATGCTTAAATTTCAATTATAAATTAAGAAGAGAAAAATTTAAGCATCTTTTTGAATTCGGAGATGATAAGCTTATTCAATTAGATCAAAATCTTGTTGCTTATACTAACTAATCTATCCATGTTAAAGAAAGTATTGATCATGAATAGTACAACAACGAACATAATGCGAAAGCTTCGAGTTTGGATGAAATTTTGGAATAGTGCTAAGATTAATGCATAATAGAAGTAAAAATCAGAAAAGACTATAGATATATAACTAAAGAAGTAAATTATATAATTAAATATATTTAGATGACTTTTATTTTTTAGAATTTCCTAATAATCTACAAATATCTTTCTATTTATTTAATTACTGTGTCTCTTATTTTCATATAAAACTAATAAAAGGATTTAAAAGCAATTATTAAAATATATAATTTTATCAAATCATAGCTATCTATAAAATTACAAAAATAAAACAGTAAAACATATTTTTCTTAAATTTTAATCTTAATATGCACTCAATTAATATATGTTTCATTAATTTCAATTAACTTCATAAAATTAAGAATTAGTCTATAACTTATTATGTAATAAGTAAATATGACTATTATATTTAAATCATTTAAAATTCAATCCTTCATTTAGTTTCAAATAACATAATTTATGATTAATACTACTAATATAAAATTCAGATAAATTAAAAAATTAAGAGTACTTTTTTATTTAAAACTATTTAGATTATATCCTTATTAATTGAAATAAATAAAATAAAGTAATATTTGAATGTTTTCGATGGTGAAATAAATTATCAAATATTTTTTTTCAATTAAATTGGAAAATATATTACGATATAATTTTTTAAAGAATAATAATTTTCTAATAAAATTATTATAATTAAAACCTTTCTAATTAGATCTAGTTAGAATTTCTTTTTATTAAAAACCATTTTAGTTATCATTATATTATAATTAGTTCGTTTGAACTAGATCTAATTAATAAAATTATTCTTTTTAAAAATAAAATTAATTTTTTCAAAACATTCAAAGAATTCCAATATAAAATATGATGGTTTAAATATTTAGAAAATGCTTGGTTAAACGATGTTATTTGTCACAATTTAAACTGAAATTTCTTTATTAGAATAAAATAATAATATTTTTCTTCTCAATATGATAAATAATTATATAAATCGATGCATCTACTAATTTTTATTAAGGAAAAAAAATTAATTGATTTTAAAGACAAATTAATTATAGAATCAGAATATCTTAATATTACTTGTAATTTCTTTTAAAATCTTTTCTAGTGTTTTAAATTCTTCTCATAATATAAATCTTAATTTGCTATCTTCGTAAATAATTAAAATCAAAAATATATCAATCAAAGTATCTGAAATTCTTCGAACGTTATTAAAAATATAAAAATAAATTATCTATTGATTACTTTTTATATGATTCAAAGTATTAAAGAGGTTGTTTTATTTTAACTAATTAATATTAATTTTAAGATTTACAATCTAGAGTTGCGTACAATTTAATTAAATTGCATTTTTCATTAAATATAAATAAGTAAAATTGTGTAATTATATTATAATGAAGATATTTTTTTTCTAAATTAACAGATAATGATGGTGTTAAGTGCAATATTTTGAGGTTATTCCTTATTTCATTAAAGACTTATCAATCTTCTTATTATTTTTAATAAATTTTATAATCAATCTATTTACTTCGAGAATAGCAAACAATCTACAGAATAATAGATAAATAACACATATATTATACTTATTCATTATAGTAAATTGAATTATGGGTTTACAATAATCGGGTATTACAAGGATATTTATCAATCAATAATAAAAAGTATAAATTACTTCCAGACTTATTGAATTTATATAGTGAATTTAAGAATTAATCTTGTCTAGAAAGTGGAGAATGAGATCCAAAAATGTAGGTGAAAATGAAGTATTTCTATTTTATAAAAAACGTTGATAGTTTACTATGTAGCAACAGAAAAATTCTAATTTAACAAAAGATTAATCACTTTAATGAAAACTGAGTCATCGTCGTCGATTATTTATGTAAGTTATTTAATCTCCAATACAACTGAGGGAAAGTGAGAAAAGTTTAAAATAAAAGCAATATTAATTTTGATAATTTTGAAGAAGTTAATTGATGTCATTTAAAATATTTAAATTTTGTTGCAATATTTATAATGAAAAAAAATTTTAATAAGTTATTAAGCATTTATATTAGATTCTAAAAGAATATTTGGTGTAATAATAAATATTTCTTAAGTTTTTGTTTAGACTTAAATAACTCATAAAAAAATAATTATAAAGAATTACATCTTAACTTATGAATTTTTTAATTAATTATAGTTTTATAATGAAATAGTAGTAGTAAAATACTTTAGGTAATTAAAATGCAAAATAAATACCGTGAATAATTACCAAAAAGTACAATAACTCAAATGAACCAGATTCATTGATCAATCTCATTGAAGTTCCCTGCCTTAATTTCATTTAAATCTGCTTCTTTGATCAACCTTTGACTTCTTTCTCTCTCCTTTTCGTTGTTAATTCTGCTTGGCACATCTTTAGTTTCTAATTTCATTTGTTCGTATTGAGTTTCCTAGCTTGGTTCCTTTATCCCACTCCTCTCTGCGTTTGGGTTGGCTTGATTCGGGAATAGATATTCTTCTACTGCTGATCCTCCCTCGATAATATCGCTGAACTTTCCTTCACAATTAATGATTTCTTATTCTAATTGTCCTCTTCAAATTTCCCTTTAGATTAATTCGTCCCAATCTCTCAGTCGTAGTAGAAAGAGCTTGTTCCCATTTCAACGTCAGCTCCTACCAGATTAGATCACTCTTCCTCTCCATTTCTCTAATCACCTCATTTTATTTATGGCTTTCCCAGATCTGCCGATCTCCATTTTAGTAAATCTAATCTCCAGATTAAACATGATAGTATCTTTACATGTTAACCCAATCTTTGGCAAAAATCTGAAATACTGGTTGTCCTTCAAATTCTAAGTCCAGGGGGTTTATAATCAACATAGCCAGAACTATGCAATCTTCTGGGTCTCTTACTTAATTCGTTTCAATCATGTTCGCAAATTTGTTGACTTTGAAATCATTTCCAACTATCCCAGATGCAAGTTCACGAAACTGGGCTATATGTTTCTGCAATACTGCATAGCTTCCTACGTCTCTTTTTGAATCATAGATTTCTATAGTTCCTGATTTTCTCTGGACTTTCAGTACTACCCAGTTCTTGCAATGTTTAACATTGCTTTGGCAACTTTTCGGAATTATCACTCCTGCAATGTTTTCAATTTCTCTCCAGTACTTACCGCTCTCTAATTTCCTATAGATTCCCCAATGCTCTTTTCCAACCTATGTATCCCGTTGTCATTCAGTATCACTTGTGGCAATGTCAAGTACTTTTCCTTTTACTCACTGATTTACACTTCCTCGATTTGTCTGATGATAGTCTCCATTGTTTCTTAAGATTTGTGGTTTCCCGGTATTAGGTCGAAGTGGGGTGTTTCCACTCTTGGTTTATTTCTCTTTGGTGATGAACCTAGCATTTCGACGAAAGATCTTCTTCTCTAGCTCCTCTTCTTCTGGTGCCTTACTCTCATCATACTTCCTTGCAAGTACTTTCTCAAGCTTTTTTCTTGTACTTGGACAGCAGACAATAGTTGTCATTCTTGTCACCTTCGGTGTCCACCCTTTTTTAGCATTTACAATTTATAATACGAAAACTTTAATTTATTAATTATTTAATTAACTTTAATACTAATACTTATAAGTCTAATCAAAAATGGAAATCTCTCTAAAATCATCTTGTCTTCTTCTTCATCGTCATCATCATCTTCGTCATCGTAAATATCAAGTCCTTAGTCCCTTCTCCCTGTCGTCTTACGCAGCACCTGTCTTGTGACAACTGTGGTCTTACCAGGTAGGACCACTAAAAAATAAAAATTAAAGATATACTTTTTGTAACTTACATTTTAAGTGAGTGCTTTAACTCCACATGCGTCTAATCTATACGATTACTTTTTAATATATTAAGTTTTTGATTAAATTAATTAATTTCTTATTATAAATCATAATTGATGAACTTATCAAACCCTCGGCACATCACCTCTGTCAAGGAGTTAATTTTCTTGAATTTCATCTGATCTCCTTGTATACATGCTGATCCGTCCTCGTGCTTGTCAAATTCAACCCTTTGAGTGTTGGGCTCATGCATCTTCTTACTTGGATTTGAATTTCAAATCTTCAACTTGCACTTAATACCCATCTGCTTGTTTAGGGAGACCTCTCTGCTCTTTTCATCTCTAAGTCCAAGTATCTCATGATCTTTACTTCTATCTCTATGCTCAAATCGTACTTCTTGTACCTTCTCCCAAAACTTTTTCTTCTTGATATACTGATCCAGTTGCCTCATCTATCTTTCTCTCCATTTATCATGTTCCAGTCACTACGATTTCTACTGAATTTTGATCGTTCTATAATTGATTTGTTACTTTAATTGCCAATTGATTTTCTATTTAATTTATTAATAAATAATAACTTTCTGATTCTCTCTTTATATATTTATTGGTATTCTCTTATTTAGATATTCATATGCTCATCAAATCATATTCAATGTTTTTTTCATCAAAATCAGCTCCTTATATCTTGACGTAAGTCATTCTATATAGTTTCTTAATAGGTTGTTAGTACTCCAGTACTTTTAATTATCTCATCCTCTAATCTAACCATATCATATTAGTTATGACTTCTATTTATTAATGACTTTATAAGTCAAATAGTCTATTCTCCTTTAATATATTTGAGAATCTTTGTTGGGTCTTCTGCCTGATTCAACATATTACATCTCCTCATATGATTTGCGTCTACCAAGACCTTGTACACACTGCAGTATTGGCTCATGCAATAATTGACACTTGTCTCCCCTTGAGTTATTACCATCATCGTGTTCATTACGTTCTTTGTTAAGAATATTTTCTTTCTTTTCTGTTATTCACTACATTTATGTTTTATTCATCTTTTACTCTTTTTGCCCTTAAGATATATTAATGTTAGATTGATTCTCTTAAAGTTTTTCTGAACTAAATCTCTTATTATTTCACTACTGTTAGTTTCCTTCATTTGAGTTACATTCCTTAGTATTTTATTTGGAATGCATCTTGGCGTTTTTAATGCTATTCTAATTAATTGCAGTTCCATTTTTTCTATCTCTCCAATTTTTACGAATTATGCTGCTACTAATGAGGTATAGAGACCTAATTTAAGCCATCATAATCGCGTCACTCACCGTGCTATTGCTCGACTTTGTTAGTCTTAAGTCTTTTTTTTTAATGTCATTCGACGTTTTCTTAGAAGGTTTTGTGTGTTCAGACAAATATTGAATCCCAGATATTTTGTTCCTGGATATTTTTTATTCCTTCTATCTAGAACTCTCTCTCAAATCCTTTTGCATCAATCACTTACAAATCCTGTCTTTTTGGTGTTTAGTTTCAGGTTATGTGATTTCTCAATCTCTGAAACACTCTACTACTCTTTTGAATTATTGTTGGTCTTTAACATTCATCAATATATCATCTGCGAATGCTATCAGTTTGCCTTGTTTAATTAGCGACTTCAGCTCTTATTATGAATATAGCATATCTTGCAAATAGATATTAAATAGCATGGGTGATAATATAACTCCCTTAGCTACCCCTTATTACGTGATTATCTTCTCTACTTCATACTTAATTTTGTTGCCTTTGTATAATGTTTCAATTAGCCTAACTATTTCTTTGTCTTTCGAGATCACTATTCTTTTCCTCAAAATTTGTTGTAATTTGCCTTTCCAGACTGATTCATATGCCTTTTAAAGATCCATCAACATATAAGCTTCTCTCTGTTTATTCTTCCTTCTGGATTATTTAAGTGTTCTAGCAAACTTATTAAATTCACATGTCTGCTTTTGCTTTCTTTAAAGCCGTTTTAATAAAAATTTCCCGTTTTTAAAAGCCCATTTTTTTCTTCATTAATCTTACTTATTCATAATTTATTATAAGTGATAAATAATTAATGAATGAATATATTACAATGGAAACATTAAAAATGGAGTGCTTTCAAAAATAGTCTTGCTTATTTAGAACCTCGGAGTATTTCAAGTTGTTTCCTCCGAGAACAAGGAATTTTACAGAATATTCAAAGAAGTATGATACTTATGGAGATTGCAAGAAATTTCACAATGATAAAGTCTTATATAATGTAGTATATTATAATCTTTAAGAGAGTAGTTACCTCTAAAGTTTATTATGCGATCACTTTGCAAATTGAATTCGCGGATATCAATAACCACGAAACTCCAGGCCTATGAATATAAAATTTGAAGAACTAATGAATCACTATTACCTTCTCTTAAACCTTCTGAGTTTTACTGTGCTTTAGTAAAGCTTGCAACATATAAGCTGCTTTAATGTGAAGCATCATTATGAAGGATAATCTTCGAGAGAATTTTTAACCAATAGAAGGTTAAATATTACTCCCAAACTAAGAATGCTCTTTTTCGAGAATGATTATTTCTTAGCATAATTTTGTAGGCGTGGTGATTCAGATTGATATAAATCTTTCTTCATCATTTTCTAAGAGTCCCCTTTAATATCCTCTGTCATCTCATTGTAATTTTCTTTTATTTATAGTCGGTCTAAAATAGCTTGATTACCCTATTAAAACATTTTCTATCATGTAAAATATTATTATTTTTGGTATAAACTAGGGAATCCCACAGCTTATTAATCTAAATAAATTGCTTCAGTAATTCTATACCAAACCCTGTATTTTAATTATTGAAAGATGAGCTAAATCTCCCCACTTCACATTTTATGAGAATACTTCGCTTTTAAAAGTCATTGAAAATCTTCTTGATTTTATACATATCATCTAACAAGGTAGCATCTGTAGTTTTAATAAAATTATCCTTCTTTTTTAAATAATTTTTTATTATTAAGCAAGCTATTCTTGTGCCCTACTGAAATAGAACATTGTTCTATCATATCTATGAACATCTCAACTTGTTATATTGTTTTCTATAAGTAAATTTATTATATTAAAATTAAAACTTATTTAAATTCTGATGTAATATTTTTATTCATCAACCATCATTCATATGATATATTGAAATTAAATCAAGGCTAATGAATTTGTAACTGATTAGAATATAAATTTTTATAGAATTATAAGAAACCTTTATACTAAAAAGTATTCTTGGAGTAATATACATTGTATTTAAATTTAATATTGCTAATTATATTAAATAAAATTAAGCCTAGTCTGCTGAAAAATTCTAGATTAAGAAACATTAAGTAAGTTTTTAATAAATATCAATATTTATAATCCTACTGAATTCATAAAACTTTAAATGTAAATAATTATTCATTTAGTCCTTGTATAATGGAGAACAATAATTGTCATAAATAAACTTTCCTTATTTTTACTAAGGTGTAGATTTGCATCTCTGATTTCAAAAGTATGTCAACTGTTTTTCTATCGTAATATATTCTAAAAGTTTTATAAAAACTTTAATAGATTTTACATAGAGCACTTGGATAAATGCAGTATCTGATTATTACTATTTTAAGATTTTTTGACAATTTGCAGGGACTTATCTTCATTATTTTAGAGCTAACAGCTAGACTATAGGATTCTATTTAAATATTTAAGTTTACTTTTGTTGTTATAATTAGTTTTATGACAACGATTGCAATAGCTGATGGCTCAGCGATGATCATTGTTGAGAACTGAAATTTTAGTTATGGAGTAAAATTTAACTACCCATAGGTTAAAAAATACTCTCAAATAGTATCAATTATTATTATGCTTCAGCTTTAAACCGCTTAAATGTTGTAAGCATGATAAAAGTGCATTATACTCAGATGTTTTATAGAGACAAAGAGTTGATTGAGTAGCTCTTCAAATGTCATGTCCAAATCTTTAAAATTTACAGGCTATAAATTTTCGCGCATTCAACTAGCTTTGTGTTAGCCTTCTTAACTATATAATTTACTCCTCTCTCATTAGCTGCTTTTCTGTTCTTTATATAGGCCTTTATTAAATAAATGTTTTGCAACTCCAATCATAATCATGTCCTTTAATTATTATATAAAATCTATGGTTCTAGAAGGAAGTTTCTTGCTGTACTCTGAGGTTATATCTTAGCTAGACGTATGTGTTTTGCATTTTATTTTCAAAGTTTTCTTTCTAATATATTTATTCATTAATTAAATATGACTTATTATAAATTAATATTATAACTTTATCAACTCTTTTGCTCAAGTGAGAATTGATTACTATTGGTCTAGTGTTTCTGACCTACGGATAAAGATCATTCTGGTCTTTGCTTAGTAGTATCAGTCTTCCCACCTAGATGTAATCAGTATTTATCCCTAATTTAGCCACTCTGTTGTCTTTCTTCTCACTTTTTTTGTTATCTTTTTTTTATTTCAGTAACATTTTTCCATCGAATCCGTTTGGGTCTTTAGCTTATTGATGTTATATTCTCTTATACTTTTCTACTTCCTATTCTTCACAAAATTTGCCCTTCTACTGCTCATCAATCACTATCGCATCTATTTTACTAATTTCTTTGTTCTTGAATTATCTGTTATCTCTATACAATTAGGTGTAGTACTCTACTATCTTTCTTTTTGTTTCTTCTCCTGGTTCAAGTCTTTCCTAATTAATTGTAATTCCCTAAATTGGTTGTGCTTGCATTTGACTTTTTGTTAGTATTTTCACCATGTAGAAGAATCCATTTAGATTGTTCCTATCCAGGCATTATTCTAGGTCCATTATTGCCTCCTTCCATTTTAGCTTTATGTCTTGAAACTCACTGTCTGTTTTATTTATATTGTTCTTCACAAACCACTAAGGTGGTCGTTAGAACAAATTCTTCCATTTAGCTTACTTTACTACGTGTCTAGGTCTTTTAGTGTTAGCTCTCTCCCATCCTCTATGAATGTCTTCCAACATTGTTATCTCATGTCTGATATTTTCATTGTTCTCTCCTTATCAGCCAACCTATAGTCATCATCATGATTTTTGATTTTAAGTTTGACTTAGATTAATTTGTGGTCAATTTGCCTCAATTAACTTGTCTCCAAGCTTAAAGTTATTACATACGAGAAATCTGGTTTAGCTGGTTTCCACTCCCTCTGGAATGGATTCTTTTAGACCTTCTTTATTTAACCTTTTCCCGAGTTTCTTTATGTTAAAGTTAAATCACCCATGACTATGATTCTCTGTTTCTGACACTTCTGTTTTAGAGATTTTATCATGAATATTAACAAATTTTTATAGTTATTTAACTTTCTTTTTTCCAGTTAGGGGGATGTAAGTCGTTTTCACGTGTAGTGAGAATTCTCCCACATTCAGTATCGTCCAAGTTAAAAATTACTTTAAAGTTTTTATAGTTTTTATTTCATATTTTCCACTATTTAGCACTAGTACTCCTCCGTTTCTAGCAAGTTGCTTTTATGCAATGTCTTTACTATTGATTCGTGTTAATCTCTGAAGTCTAGTTTCCTCTAATCCAACATAGTCAGGATTTCTGCCTACAATTTCCTTCATCAGTTAATCTTGCTTTAGTTTAGACTTTAAAACTCTTACATTTTAAAGGCAAAATTTGAATTCAATTGTTTTTGCTTTTAGATACCTTTTATTGCTGATAATCTACTCCCTCCCCTTTGACCTTGAATACTCCGCAAATCTTTCATTCCTTCTAACCCATCCTTCAGCTTCTCTTACTGGTTAATAAAACTCGAGCTGTTGGCTAAAGTCAGTTCTCACAAAAAATTTGTTTATTTTGAAAATGTTATATTCTAACTAAACATTTTGGTAATGGAATGTCTAATTTTAGGGGTTGGTTTTGAATTTTCAAAATATTTTTCAAATGTCTCTTGAGAATTTCTTTTCTATGTTTTCCCTTGATCATTAAATTTTTTATTTCCAGAATTAGATATTATATAATTTTCTTTAGTTTAATCATTTATTGATACTCAATAAATTTTGAAGCTTAATTATATCATGATAAATATGAATGAATTTTATAATGAGGTAATGATTTAATTTACTTATAAAAAAATTGCGATTAAGTATATAAAAAAAACTAACCTGTTAAAAATTTATTAAAATATTTTAATTATAAAAGAGATAGAGAAATAATAAAATTAGGTACTTAAAACATAAAAGCAAAAGTTCCGTGCACTCAGAGCATTTTCTTTATGTTTATATATATTCAATTTCGTGATTAAATTCTTTGTTGTGTCAACTTCAATGTTTTTATTTATTGCTTTATTACGCATGTTATTTTATATAACTTCTATACTCAGTAAACATAATGAGTTTTCATATTATCTTTTTTTTACAAATTAGGCGTGTTTTACTTGCTTTTTATTGTAAGAAATTTTCTCGTTCTGTAAAAGTAGGCATACTATACTTTTAAGTAAATTAATTGAAACTAGATTTTTTATATGAATTAAAGAGTAATATTGATTCATTTTTGTTGAAGACATAGAAAATTTATGCTATTAATAAAGACCTCTTTGAGAATAATTAATTAATACTACTATAAATATTAAATTAATATATTTATTTTTATTAGTTTAAATTTTACTTTAATTAATTATATAATTGCTTTCATTTACGATTTGTAAATAAAACTTACAAATTTAATTAATCTTTACTTTATTTAATTATCCATTAATCTTGGAATTATTTATTACTTAGTTAAATTGTTTTAGGTTTATTAAACGATTTTCTTGTTAAAAATTTGATTAACATTAATTAAACAAAATTTCATTTCTTCAAGATTTTATTGGTAGGTAATAATTAATTATATTTTATAAAGTTTAACTTTCGCAATTATTCCTGAAATTAAATATCTAAGCATAACATTTTAAATGTCTAGAAAATTAAGTCCTTGATTGTCAACAATTTTAGAAATATAATGTTTCACAAGAAGACTAGTTTCAACTTCATAAAATAATACAAATTTGAATAAATTTGTAGAATAAAAAAATAAGGTTTTTAATGAATTCATAAATATTTAAAATTATGATTTTACCCCAACATAAAAATCATTTATTAATTATTTAATTTATCTGCATGTTTTAGCTTTAGTATAACTTTTATTATTCTTATTTTTATTCATATTTGTTAAATTTTTCTTATCAATTTTTCTTAGAGCAATCCAACCTTTCTTACTTATTCTTTGCCCTTTATAATTTAATCTTTATGAATTCTAAATATATGTTTTAATTGATTCATATAAATATTTTACCAATAAACTTTTCTACTAAAAATAAATTTATTATCATTTAAAAAATTGCAGCAACCTTCATCTATATATTGAATGTTTAGCTATTTCGTAGAAATTAAACAATCCTTTTTAAATCTAGATATCCATATCTTACAACTTAATGAAATAAAGGGTATATTAAATTATCTTAGATTTATTTTGGCAATAATTTTAAATGCAATTGGCTTTAAAAATTTCGATATATTTTTAAAGTAAATATTTTGCTGTTTTCTGATTCTTATAAACTTATACTAGCTTGTAGTAAACTTCTAAATTAGACTAAGGATTGTGATTGATCTCAAATATTATAAGAATTTCTAACTTTTGGTCTATTTTTTAAATATATCTCTTATTATATTTAATTATTTATAATAACTAACCTTTGTAAGAATTTAATTAGCTAATATTTAATTATCAATATCTTAAGTTTGAGAATATCATATTTATTAGAAATTATAAACGAACGCAATAAAATTCTAAGTTATTAAATATAATTTAAAATGGATAATTAATTTTAGGTGGAAAACGAAAAACCACTCTCATAGTTTAATACCTTTACTTTAATATCTCTCAATAATTTACAATTTATAAACCTTAGCATTAAATACCGTTTAATAAATATTTAAGATGTACTAGTGCTAGAAAATTTTTATTTCAAATAGCAGGTTTTTAATTAGGATTGATGTACTTCCAAAACTTATTTATTAAAAATATATCTCTTTTAGTACATAAAAATCTATATTAAACCTAGGAAATAATTAAAAAATTCCTAACGAAGGTCTTCATAGAATGAGAAATGTTTTAAGAAGTATGTATATAAATTTAATATTAAATTGAAATTAAAAAGAAATATTTTACAAATGACAATCAGTCTTTTAATCCCGTTATTTATTTTCTCTCATATTAAAATGAATTCAATTTTAATAAATTAATATATATGCCGTTTTTTTATGGTGTTAAATATTTTATCTTTAGCTTTTTTATCATTATTTATTTGATTAAATTACGAATAATTATTACTTTATATTAATTAAAGTTATAAAATTTGATTTTTATGATAGTAATTTAAAAATAGAATTGAAATATATATATAAGATTTTTTTATTTTAATAATCATTGTAGTAATTTTAAAAGTAACTTTAAATAGTTTTCAAAGTTACAATTTAAATGGTTTAGTTTGATTTATTACACTCCTTTTTTATGGTTAAATAAAATGATAAAATAAGCTTAAAGAATCAAGAAGGCTAAGAAATTATTAATTGAAATTGTAATAATTAATTGTTTAAGGTATTTTTAGTATTTATCCTTTAATGGAGTATTTGTTAATTTAAAACAAAAGATATAATTGATTTTTTATTAAAAATATTTTAAATTCATTTTATTTATAGTAGATTAATTAAAAAGAAACAATTAAATACTTTATCATATACAATATCTCTTTAGTTTTAATATAATGTATTACCCCATTAAAATGTATGTTATTTATTTTAGTTAATATCAATAGAAAAGTTGTAAAAATACAATATTTTTCATAAACACAAATGAAATATGAATTTTTAATTACATGCAATATAAAATTTTTAATTGAAGTTGATGACACTATGAAACGTAGTGAAATGGCCGCCATTAAAAATTTTTATAATTTATAAACTATTTTTTTATATTACTTTTTATTTAACAACTTTACAGTTGGGGTAAGTGAAATTAAAACAGGTATAAAGCTAGTTATTCAAATATTAAGGCTTTATTAATTAAGATGTTACTAAAAAAAGAGGAAATAATTAAAATTTAGGTTCCTTTAAATAGCATGATTAATTAAACATTTGCCAAATAATATTTTAATTATTAATTTTTTTAAGCAAAATTTTTAATTTTTGCAATTCATTCAAGTTTATATTTACAAAAACTAAATTTTATAATTAGTTTAGATGAAATTTTTTTAAAAATAAGTTAAATTTTTAATAAGCTTATTTTTGAACTTTAAATAAAGGCTGAATATTTTTAAGCAACTACTTTTACTTTTATATTTCAAATTTTTTATTAATATAATAAAATTATTTAATATATGTATGAATAAGTGTTTTGTAATTCTTGTAGTAATAAGCATTTCTCAATATGTTCAAATGAGCTTGAACCCTGGAAATGACACTGGTGTTACTCTATTAAGTCAAAATCTGATTCAAAAGTCTCAGTATCTAACTTACTAGGTGTTTGAGGAGAATTAGCCAATCTATTATTTTTTATGTTTCAAAAAACTATGCTATAAAATTTTCACAATGCTTGAAAAGGTCTAAAATCAAACTCAAAATAAATGAAAATGATTTTAAGAAAACCTACCCTCCAAACAAAAAATTTAAAAAGAAAAAGTGGGAAAGTTACAATCGATAATAATAACACAAAAATTATTGATTTGTAGAAAGCTGAAGAAATTAAATTATAAGTTCAAATTATTATCTAAGATTTCTAGATGGATTATATAAATGAAGGAAATTTATCTAAAATCATTCTTAAAACTGCATTACCCACTATTATTTAATAATGATTAACACTAAGTTTGATATCAATATTTAAATTTCTCAGTTTTATTTTACCTTTTAATTATTTATTTATGCTTCAAATTAAACAATTATATCCTATCTTACTATATATTTGATCATATAAGTACATTAAAAGTGAGTGAATAAAAGAATCATTTAATTACATTCTATATTTGCTGTTAATAAAGTCTCAAAAGCCTGTCTTAAATTAAATACATTTTTAAGAATTTAGAAAGAGATGTGTATATTATTTTGTTAAAATTTAATTTATATACTCTTATGAATTAATATTTTTCACAAATTTTTAAAGCTTGTGACACGGACAAAAAAATGGTACATACACTGATAGTTGTGAAAATGAAAGAAATAAATTAAGAACACACATTTTAAAAATTCCTCATTTTGTCTTTTGAGAATTTCTGGTAGTAAAGGTACATAATTCTGTAGTTAAATATACATGAATTATACAACACTTAAACATAGATAGAAAACAATATGTCAAAAGAATATAAAAAAAGTGGAGAATTATTAAATTGGTTCAGAATATACATATACATAAATGGTATTTATAATAGATCTTGATATTTGTTTTATTAATTTATGCTTTTTTAAATTAGTTGAAATCCACTTTATTGTAAGATCCTTTAAAGTGTTTGAGTAAATATACTTGCATATTTATTATTATTAATATCTTTGCCATACATTTCTTTTACGTCTACCAGTTCCGCTACTGTAACTCCACGAGTAAGCTTCAAGCCACTTTTTGGTTTTGATAAGTTATTGGGAATTGAAAACTCAATCATCTTGAGGAATTCATAATTGGTACAATCAAATTTCAATCTTAACTTCTATTAAATCTCAAGCTTGACGATTATTAGGTATAATGGTATGTTCATCTCATCCTTCAGTTGTTGACCTGCATTTAATTTTCCAACAATTCATCAGAGAACAAAGGACAGATATGCTAACTATCATTATCTATATAGTATATTGGATTATTACTTATCTGGGAATGCGAGAGGAGCGAGCAACGAGGGGGGTCGGACTAGGCTGAAAAAAAATGGAGAAAAAGAATTTTTAGTATCACATATAGCTAACCCTTTCAATCGATATCTAAAAACCTACATAAAAGATGTACAAAATTTTTAGAAGCTGACCATAATGGGTTTTGGGAAAAATAAAAGATAGAAACATTTCAACAACAACAAAAAAGAATATTCTCTCGACCATCTTAATGATGGGTCCCTATTTAGTATAAAAATCCCAGGTAAATAATAATGATTACCTTCAGTTGAGATATTTGATATATAAGAGATCTCCAATTTAATTTTAATCTCTTTTAATTAATTTCTCTAATTCATTAAATAACTATAAAGTATATCGTTGCTTAATTATATACTAAATTGTTTTAATTATTCTAATAAAATTCATAATATTTAGAAGTTGTTGACTTACATTCGATTGCACCACTTAGATTATTCATGTATTTTTGTCTACACCCCAAAAAGAATTGAATATCAAAAGATACTCAAATATAAAAGAATCTGCATGATAAACAAAAGAAATAGGAAACCCATAGACAGTCAAGTCTCTTGGTTGATGGGGATTCAAAAATCATTTTAATTTCATTGCCAATAAATTTAGAGTCTCAATAGAAATCTGTTGCACATTTCTAGATCTTGCGAAAAAGTTTAATAATGCAACCTTTTTAAAAGCTTCGCTCATACTTTAACTCTTGTCGTTTTCCTCAAATCTAAGAGACAGATTCTACTGAATTAATCCGGGGATCCTTATAGATTTCCAGTATGCGCTATAAGACTTTCCTGAGAGCTGTATGCATTTACAATTTAAATGCTTAGAATTTTAAAGCAAATTCAATATTTATTCAATATTCATATACTTCTCCTATACCAGCACTCACGTCCACTTTTGCTTTTTAGGCTTCAAAATGATTTTAATAGCGTTGAATTGAGAAGATTGTATGATTAGTGAGTTCTTGTTGGCGGATGTTTATGGAACTGCGAATAATATACTTATTATAGATTCTTATCTTTAAAAATTGATATTCATCTCAAATAAAGTTGCTCTTTTGTGTAAATAAGCTGTCTTTATTGTTTTTTATTGGGTGATTCAAGTCAATGCATTTTACCAAATTCTCAATAATTCGTAAGCACTGTTTGAATCTAGAGAGGAGAGCATTTTTGATATGCAATTCGAAAGCGGTGATGCCTTCTGTTTTATTTTTATGTTTATAAGTGAAAAAGTGAAATTGACTATTGCATTCAAAAAAAGCCACTATGCTGGTATATTGCTGAAGTAAAGTTTGTAAGGAACCAATTTCAAAGCTATCTAGAGACAGCTGTTAAAGTGACAATGGGATTTAAAGTTTCTCAGCTCTTAATGTGCGGTTAAGTGAGGTAGCAACATCGCAGCTTCCATTATCAAGAAATATTAATATTATAATATCAGTAATTATTAAAATAATATGAATCAAACTTGAATTAAGTTTTGGTGCTGTAATTATTTTTTTAAAAAAAATTTATTAATTTGCAATAAATAAAGCAAGTTCCAATAATATATAAATCTGACTTATCAATTATAAATGACTATTTTTAATTTATTTGTATTTAATTTTCCTTTTAACAACCTCTTTATTTCCATTCATTTTATTTTTTATTAAAATTCAATTAAATCTTAATGTTATCTTTTGTAGTTAGTGGCCTCTATTTATAGTAAAAATTTATGTGTCAAATAATAATAATTAGTATTAATGTTTATTTAGAATTGTTTCATACACTACACATTCAAATTACCTTTTTTAAGAGATTCACAATATTATCACAAAAAAATGACTTAAGGAAGAAAAACTTTATTACAGTTTATAAGAATGACGATAAAATAGTCTATATTTTTATCGTGTTTTAAATGATTCAGAAATAATACCAAAATCGAAGGTTCAGATAAATTTAAGGAATCTTTTGTATAATCATTTTAGATTTGAATTTTTAGAGTCTTTGTAATTTATTTTTACCATGAATATAAATAACTTATACAAATTTAATGTTTTCAAACTAAATGTATTCTTCCATCCTATAATAGCTTATGGTTATTGTAAAATAATAAAATATATTAATTATTAATCCATAAAAATCATTAATATTGATTTTCAAAAAGGTTCAAAGAAAAAATTAAATAATATCATTCATAAAACTTTTAAAGTATTATTGAATTATATCTGAAATATATCCCCAAAATATATATTATATCAATAAATATAGATAAGCTTAAACCTATTTATATATTTTTTTGTTGTTAGATATTCTTTTTGAAATAAAAATTTGTATATTAATTATAAGATGAATTCAAATAAAAAGGAAAATTTATTGTGAATATCACTATGCATTTTAATTTCAGATAAATAGATAAGTGCTTTTCCTTCATTATTAGCTTTATACTGATATTATCGTTTAAACTTTTCCTTCTTACTAGAATAAGCCTTCTTAAACTTGAAATAGATGAACATTCTTAATGAAAATCTACGATTTTTAAATCCATGAATGAACAATTAAATACATCATTGTTACCATCACCATCTAAAAATATTTAAACCATCATTACTCAAAGATGTATACATTGTCAGTGATTATAAATTAAGTAATTTAATTATAATATAAAAGTAATACAGTAGGGAAGTTAATTCATTGATCATGAATCAATTTCTCATGAAATGATTATAGTTTCTTTGAGATTTCATAATATAGAAAAATAAGTACCTAAAATAATAAAAAATCTTACTTAATTTCTTAGATTGTATCTTAATACTGTTCAAAACTTCTCTGTCCAAATCAGTGCTCATTCTTGACATTGTGTTTGTTTAACTATTTCCTAAATTTACTCTTAAATAAAATTGTGGGTTTGCTATTGATTAATTTTCTCATTTTTAATTCGTTTTTCTAAATAAGTTACTCTCGCATTTACTCATTTAATTTATTATTTAGAATTTATAAATTTTTATTCTCAAAAGTCTAGGAATTTCTTATACTATTATTAACTTAATTAAATGAGTTTCAAAGCTTTAATCTGTTTTGATTATCTATTAATTTTGATTCTCTTGAGTTGCTGCAATTTATTTTTGAAATTTTAATTGTCTCTCTCTTGAAGTTTTTATAAATTACTGCAGCTTCATGGACTTGTGTGTTTGTCATTAAACTTTACTTATATGCTTTTTTTACTTGAATAGCAAGAGATGCAATAAAGATTGTAGGTGCTGCCTTTTTAATGTCATTAACTAATATCTTAAGATTTTTGGATTTCTTAGAACCTTCCTTAACTTATTGAGATTTAATTGGCCTCGATATCTTTAAGATTATTTTTTAGTTCTTCAATTCTCTCAGAAATATATGGAATATTTGATTATGTTTCTTGTGAATTTCAGTTTCATAGAACTCAGAAAATTTATCTATCTATTAATAGTACATAACTAGCATAGCATTAATTATCATTTTCTTATAATTTTTTGCTATTAACTATTCAACCCTATCCAAATTAGGAACGTCATCTGATTGGGTTTTAGAAACCTCTACTTCAATCAGTTTTTAGTTCTAACTTAAGGACTCAAATAATAGTTCAGCTTGTTATTTACTTATTGTTATTATCCAGATGACTCTGAATATTACATTGTGATTTTTTATTTAACTAACCTTTAATATTTACTTCAATCTTTTTCGACATTAAGATTCATTCTTTTGTTTTAGATGAAATATCAATTTAAGCTAAAAATTGTGCTTGCAATGGTTTTGTTTCTCAATTATTCAGATTACAGACGAGCCAAAATTAATGATGGTAAACAGAAGATACTCCAAACTTCTTATACAACTTTTTTATAATAATTTTTCTAATTTTTCCCTAAAATGCTTTACCTCTTCAAATAGTCGAGCATTCTTTTTTTTTGTTTCTTCTTTTTTTAATTTTTCAAGTTGAGATTCATAAAAAAATTCTGAAATAATTAGAGATATCTGATTTATCAACAATAACCTGTTATTTCTTCTAAGTATTTGCTATAAATTTTACTGATAACTTGCTCATTTATTTGAATAAAAAATCTCTTGTCATAGTTCTTTAATTCACTCAATATAGTAACCCAAAATTAGCATCATAAAATTCTTGAATGGAGTTCAGCAATATTAAAATTTATAATTAACTACTTTATTAGGACTTATTTCTGGAATTTTAGTTATATAAGATTGTGTGAAAATTAAAATATAAAATAAAAATCTACTTAAAAAATATACCAAACTATAGTTTAAAAAAGCTTATATATAATTAAGTTTATTAGCAAATTATAGTTATAGTTATGAGTTTTTTGTGGGTATTAAGATACACAATTATATATATAAAATGTTATCTCACAAATATGGATTTAATAAAATCTTTAATCAAATTACTTTAATAAGTTTGCTGTTATTAATGTAAGATCCTATTATATTTTCATTGCCTATTTAAACATTCTAACTAGGATTTAATAGTTTTTATAATTAAGATTTAAGGATAAAACAAAAGAAATTTGTTTATAAATTAAATTTAGTGATTAAAATTATTATTTGGTTTTAACGTGATATATTGTTTGATATTTTTTAGTTTTAAATTTATCCAAAAAAATAATGCATAGAATAACAAACCTTTTTATTCTAAAGTTATTATCCTATTAAATAGGTCCTATTAATTGTAAAAGCCCGTAGTCGTCCAAGATCCTATTATTTTTTAAATTGAAGGACTAGTTGTTTATAGTTCACAAGTTATCCAATTGCTCTCTTATTCCTGAGAATTATTACCTCATTCTTTCAATATGTCCCAAATATTTTTGTTATGACTGTCTTGGCTAGGTATTACTATCCTTCATTTTAAGTGCTTTATTTAAGGTCTCTATTTTCTTTTAGCTAAATAATTCATTAGAAAGGCGAATTAGTTAGCTATTGTAACATATAGAGTTATTTGATTCTGGACCAAAACTAAGCCTACGCTTTTAAATTAAATGCAAGACCAATGTAACTGGCTCTCCCCATTTGGATAAAAATGGATATTCAATAATTATTTATTAAGTCTTACTTCTTTATTCCCATTTATGATACTTCTAAAGATATAAACATTTTTGAAATTTAATTTGGCAAATAAGTCTCATATTTTTCCTTTAAAAAATTGTAGAGCTTCTTATTACTACCAGTTCGTCTCAATTAGTGAATATTAATTTCTTGAAAGCGCTGATCCACAAAATATACTTATATTTGATAAAATAAAAGCTACAGTTAAAACTAATAATATGATAGTTTTATAATAAAGATATTTATATTGATTTCTTATGCATAAAAATAAAAAGTGTGCAGTAATAACTTTTGCTACAAGTGATGTATTTTTAGAATTATAACTTAGTTTTTAGCAAGTTTAACTCTAGAAAAAAATAGAAAATTAATAAAAAAAAGCAGTAAGAGTACTAATAAGAAGATATTAGAATATTTTTATTTACTTGCTTTATTTACAATGATCATCAAGAATCTGACGATAATTATACATATGAAGCCAAATCATATTTAAACATGAAAAATGAGGTATAGCTACACCTGTGATACAAATTTATAATTAAAGGTTAATACAGATGATACACTACTGTAGGAAAAAATAATAGTGATACTATTAAAGGAGTAATTAACAGGAACATAGTAAATGACCCCATAAAACTTTTAACAAAATACAGATTCTTGAAGAGTATAAAAACAATTTAAGCTAGGAGGAATTAAATGGCTGGTATTAATAATGCTTTTTTACTCATTTGAAGCATTAACTGAAGAATTGCAGTATAGATGTGGATAACGTATGCATTTATGAAACAGAAAATTAAAATTAAAAGATTACTTTAAACCATAAAATCTTTTTACTCCTATTAATTTTAAAAGATTTAAATTGAATTATACACACGCTATTTACATATTTTTCTATTTTTTATTTAAAATAGCAATCATTTAAATTACTTAAATAGTTATTTAAATTTAAAGTTTAAAATTAATTAAGTTAGTTAATTGTCAAACAATTTCTCCGTAACTTAATCTTTTAAATTTTTATCATTAATTTGAAGGCCTGCTGATTTAATTCTTTCAGTGATGTTATGAATCTTTGCAAACAATTCAATTATTCTGGCATTAGGAAGGACTGATTTTATTATTTGGTATAATTAAAAAAGCTTTCTTTAAGCATTTCTTCTTGCTGATAGCTTTGATAATACTTGGGTTAGAATGTTTAACAAATCTTATGACTTTATACTTTTATGTCTACTTAGTATATTTCAAACTAATGACAGATATTGTACTTGGCTCTCCAACAAATTTTCCATTTGAGTCAACTTTCTCTCACATGATAAAAGTATAAAAAGTGATGTGATAGGGTGATTAGAAAATATGAAATACAAACTAATTTACATAAGTACAATATAATTTATAAATACAGAGAATATTACCAGTAATGCCTGCCAAACTCAAAGGCACTCTGTTTGTGTTTTTTGTTATGTTTGTCATTGGTTCACTATTCTGCACTTAAGTATTTATGATACGTGGACCAAGAACTACTAGTACTTTCAATTGATTCTCGACGTGTACAATCTTTATTTGAACTGAACAGTAATTCTTACTCTACTAGTAGTTTCAAGTAGAATTCTTTCTTTCACTATAGGTTTTCTCAAAGTTGATTTCTCACATTTTTTAAAGCATTTCCTCTGTAGTTTGTAAGAAATTGTAGATTAATCTTAAATCTTCGTTTTGAGTTATTTTTATGTGCTCACATTGCGATTACGAAAGGCTTCTTGTGGGCATCCGGGTCATAGTGGTTATCTAAAGATTTACCTCACTCCTCAGGAGAATGTCTTCTCAGGTTTGGCTTGTTTTTATTATAGTTAGTCTTCGCAATAATGCTTTATGATGAGGGTCATTCATTTTATTGAATTTTATTATAAATGAAATTATCTTAATTCAACCACCTTATTCACGAACATATTATACTTTTAATATCTATATAAACGTACGTGTTTTTAAAGTATTCTAAACCAAACTGTAACTTTTATTAGTAATCCAGAAGAATAAAAACGGAGTTCGGTAAACTTCTTAAATCTCCAAAGTCATAAATTTTGAATTGCTCAAAACTTCATAGGTAAATCAATCTTAGAATCTGGAAAAGTATAATCTGTTATTACCACATCTGAATTAAAGTAAAAAATATAAATTTGATTTAATAGGTCTTATTTGTAAAATGTGTAGTTACTATTTATTTATCCCATTCTTTGTTTAATTTTGTTTCAGCTTATTTTTTCTTCCCAATTTTGCTAGTTCCATTAAAGCTGAATTTTCAAATTTAAAATTTGGTGAACCTCTCTTATATCTCAGCATCATTGTTCATTAATATCTTATCTAGGAGTACTCCAAGTTGCTCTAATTCTTTTACATTAGCATTTATATTTTAATTCACTCATTTCTTCAAGGATAGTCCATAAAAGTCTTTGAATGTCAAAACTTGTGCTATTTTAACGCATCTTTGCTATCGTTAAACTGTCCAGACAAAGGAAAATTAAAGTTATTAAAAAGATTTGATGAACTCATGAGAAGTTAGTGTTTGTTGAATTAAATTTTAACAACACAATTTAATTTAAAAATTAAAGTTAAATTTTAGATTATTTTTGAATTTTGATATTTAAAAATTTCCCAAAATTTAAAGTGCCACCAGTGGGTCATCAATATATTAAAAGCTTTATTTTTTAGTAATATTAAATTTAAAATTATACTATTAACATGTATAAATTTTAATCAAGTTTATTTAGTTAATTTTTATAAATATAAATAATTTAATTTAAATTAAAAACTCCAAATATTAAACAACATTTTTTTTGATTGGCTTAAATTATCAACAAAAAAAGTCATTTAGAAATCATTAATTAAATATTAGAATATTATTAAATGTGATTGTAGAAGGTACTTTATTTTGTTGATAATGATCAAATGAATTATTTCGATTCTATTAATCATTAAAGAAATTAAAGATTTGGTCAACAATTATGATTTATAGTAGGATATCAATTATTTGATTAAAAAAGTTAAATTTTTAAAAAGTATTCGTATAGATCAAACGCAATTGGAGGTACAGCACTCACTTAAAATTTAGGCTACAAAAAGAATATTTTTAATTTCTATTTTTAGCGGTCCCTTCTTGTAAGACCACAGGTTTCACTGGAAAGAAGCTTCTCAAAATTAAAAAGAGTGGGGTCTTTAGAAGACTTCGAAAAAAATTAGAACGATTATGACGATGAAGATCAAGAAGATGAAACTCTATATTATATATTTCCATTTTTTAATTGTCTACTAAGTATTCTGATTAATTTTAATTAAATTATTAATTCATTAAATTTCCAAATTATAAATTAAGAATATTAAAAACCTAGCATAAATAAATAATTTTATTAAATGCTTGTATACATGATTTTTCTCCATTTATTTATATAATTAAAACAATACTACCTGTAGAAATAAACAATTAAAAATTATAATAAGACTTTAGCAAATAATTTAAAATTATGAGTTTAAAATTAAACTTTATATATTTTTCATCTAAGGAATTTAAATATTATTTAATTAAAAAAAGATTTATATTTACTAAAACTGTAAATAATTAATTAAAAATTATAAATTTAGCATAAAAATTTTGTTTTAAAATTATATTTGCTTAATATAGAATGCTAAACTAAAGGATATAATGATTTGTTTAAGAATGTATATTAAAAACTTTCAAGAAGTCAGAGTAAATAACAATTATCTTTGAACAAAGGAATATTAACAAAAGTATAAAGTGTTAAATAAAATCTTGATCTTATAAATAATTGATTTATTTATTTAAAAACATTTATAAAATTATATGAAAATTGAGATATAATATATCTTTGTGCAATAAAAATGAATACAACTCATATTTTAATCCTAAATTTTTAATAAACTAAATATACCGCATATTTTTATGGTAAAAAATGAAATTTTAATTTTTGCTCAAATGTATATGAATTGAGCAATTAAGTATTTGTTTGTAATAATAAAGTTTCTTTTTTTCTATTATTTTATATATTTGGTCAAGATCTTATAAGAAAATGAAACTTAAATTTAAAAATGCAAATGAACACCTAATAATAATTATTAAATTTAACAAAGAAAATCAATTAAAATTCACAAGCTTTGATTATATGTTTGCTAATCAAATAAATAAAAAAAATAAATTAAAATCAATTATTTAAATTCAACTATTTAATATATTCATCATTTAATATTTTTATTAATTTAAAATATTATTATTAATCATGAAACTAAATTAAGCAAATGGCAAACAAATCAGATTGTACCCAATTTTCTTGCTAACTAAATACAATCAACTAAATAAAAATATTTAGCTCTAATTCAAACAACATAATATTCTAGATTACTTTTCATCAGAGACTCCAAGTTAAGTATTGGCTTCATAAAGTCTTATTCGTGAATACTAAGGAAGGAATTTATTCAAAAAATAAAATATAAAACCCCATGAGTATATATCAAAGAGATCGGGGTAATAAAATATAAATTAGAAATAATTCAATTTAAATACAAAGAATTTCAATATTTACCATTTATTTATAGAAGTGAATTATAATAAAATTAATTGCTAATAGTGGTAATAATATATTTACACATTCTCTGTTTTTTGTATTTTCTTGCCTTCTTTTCCTATCACACTTTTTATTTTGATAATTAACAACATAATTTTTGTATGAAATTGCTAAGGTCGTGCATCCTGAGTGTTTACAATTCATTTTTCATTTATAGGTTTTCATCTGAAAGTTTGAAGAATTCTCTATTGTATTTCTATTTAAGCAAAAAGCTTTTCTTTTATAGTTTTGATGATTTTTTCAGAAATTGTGACTAGAATGAATTTTTGAATTTTATAAAGATGAATAGCATATATAAAAGTAAAATTAGATTTTATAAACAGCAATATATAATCCCATTCTAGATGGTAAAATTAAAGATTTGTATTCCAATGTCAGAGGGTTCGATTCCTATAATGACAAATCTTTTTTAAAAACATCTTTTATCACATACTCTTAATTTAAATATAATATTCATACAGTACTCAAAATACAAAGAAAATTTACCATAACCAAGGCACCGATATCACATAAAACGTACTTAAAAGAACAGTTTCATTATTTACTTATAGAATTATGTGAAGATTAAAGTAGATTGGAGAATGAAATGATTGTTAAAGATCAAGAAATCCATATCCTCTTTTTAGGATAATCACAATTAGGTATCTATATAGTGGTTTATTATCCTTAATATTGTACCAATTACTACAACTCTTAAACCCAATATACCTTTTACCATCTAAAATTAAAATGGATTGAAAATGCAGAATTTTAAATTATCAAAAACAGTTTTGCCAATTAAATTGAAGAAACTTATTCCAATATAATCACTATGTTCATTTGAATACTTGAGCGAATAGATTAATTAATATATTTACAGCATATCTAAGTTTTAACAATTTAAAGTCAGCAAATAAACTTTATTGTCTAAAATCCTATATTTGTACAATATTTAAAATTAAAATTGATTATTAAGAATTTTACTAATTTAATTAATCTAATCCGAGCCATATTTAAATATTAATGTTTTCAGTAGAGAATATCTAATTATTTTTCATTATCTTTAAATTAATTTTTTAAATCTTATTGTATTTATCATTTGTCTAAAATAACGTTCATAAGATATCAAATTTTAAATCATTTATCACAATATTAAGAGAATTACTTGAAAGCACCTAGAAATTCTTAAAATCTAGAAGCAATTAGTATTTCTATTAGAATAATTATCAAATTTTAAATAAATAAGTGAGTTGTTGAAATACTTATTTCTAATATATTTAAAGATGATAATTGTATACTGTGAATAATCATGAATCTAAATATAATCATACATTTTTTTATTTTTCACTAATATAAAAAAAAGTTTATGCATAGAAGAAATATTATTTGTTTGGATTAATTTTAGTACATATAAGTTTTGAATTTATATATTTATTTATAATATGTTATAAATATACTTAAGTTCTTTGTAGTATTAATTTTTAACAAAAATTACTTACTTTTATTTAAAATGATAATTGATTTACAGATTTTACTGTTCTAGATCTTTTACCGATCTGGAATCCTGATTATTTAAGCTTTTATATAGTTATTCTATAATATGTAATAAATATATATTAAAATAATTGACAATCAGAATTAATAAAATCTACTGATTTTTTAAATAATCTAAGAGACAAGAGTTTATATAGTATTTACATAGGTAGAGGATTAATAAAATTATAAATAAATACAAACAACAAAGTTAATAATCACACATTCCAACAATTCAAAAAGTAAGGCAAAAGCAGCAAATTTTTCTTACTTTCTCCCCACTTTTTTGCCAAGAAATCCATTACTCATTTTGAATATTTAATATTATAATCTTATCAAATTCAATGTTTAGCTATGATTTATTTAAATATTATTTCTATAATTCGCATATTCAAAATAATATTGATAAATGTAAAAAATAAATTAAGAAATTTATCAAAAGATAATATTAACTTTATTTTATTTTAATTAAAATTATTTGAAATCTATCGACATAAACAATTATAAAATTAGTTACTTTCAATTATTAATAAAAGAGTAATTTTTTTGATAATAAGTAAGTTGTAAAATTAAATTCACTTAATTCATTATCATCTTATTGAATACCTTAATTATACATATACACTTCATATGGTTAATTATCATGATAGTTGATCGATTAGAGTTCCCTTATATTCTGAGCTGAAAATACTCTTTCCTGCTTGTGTTAATTTAAATACAGCATCAATAACTTAAAGCTCAGTTGCGGTAGTATTGAAGGCACAAAAAGCACTCCAATCATTTGCGACTAATTTACTACCAACTACATCACTACCTCTGTTTACGGTATCTACGCAAAGTAGAATTTATAGCAAAGTAGAGAATTTATCAATCTCACCAACATTGCACATGTGATGTATTGGACCTCCTCTATTGGTGAGCACTGAATAAGAACCTACAAGGGAATTTTCTGCAATAGTTGTTCTGAAGACTTCCACACCAAATATATCTGCGATAATTTCTTCAGTGTTCTTGTCGAGCTCTGGGTGAACAAATCTGTTATTATGTTAGAGGAAATCTCTGTAGCCAGAGTAGCTTTCCTATAGAGAATACGTCTAGACAACTTAAGAATTCTGCTGCTGCTTCAGAGTTTTCGCTCAAATTGTGTAGTTCCATATATCCATAGTAATGGTGAACTTTGCAACTTGACTGAATCTCTCTTGTCGAGGCATTAACATTACGAGTCTGAATTGATTCATTTGTGCATTGAATTTAGTGTTGAAGTCTCCTAGCATGGACAAGAACTCAGCTGGGTTGAATTTAGAGTCAGTGTATTCAGTTAAGGTGAACACCTTGGTAATGTAAGCTGAAGCCTCAGTGCAGGCAACCAAGTAGGTATTTCTATCGTTGTTATTGTTATCGATGAGTGAGGTGCAGGTACCAGCAGTGTAGTTAGCTAGGGAATTTCCGAAGTCTGAGATGGTGTCGCCTTTCAAGACTGTTTACGCCACGGCTATCACGCACGAGAGAACGAGGATATTTTTCCTCTTTAAACTTTTAACTATAATCTTAATAATTAAATTACTAAATTTAATTTGAATTTGAATTTAATTTTACAACTTACTTATCACAAATAAATTTACTCTTTTATTAAGATTCTTTATATCACACTTTTTTTAAATCTATAGAATTAAAAATATAGTGAAATCTGAAATCAAATCAGTAGTCAACAGCAACCGAATTAAAATTTAAAATTTCCTCTTATGCTTATGTTTTGGTAATCAAATTATATAGTCAATAATTTACAATTCGTGAAGTTTTAAAAAAATTATTCTTATGAAATCATTTCATTAAAATGAATAGAAACTTCAAAATTTTGTGTAATTAAAAACACAGATATGAAAAGATGCACTTATATATAGCTATTTTTTACTGTAAAATGATGCTATTTACTTGATTAATTATATAATAAAATTTCTAGCAAGTAGAGTAAAATCAAACTTTTATATTATATACAAATATATGAATGAAATAGGGAAAGGATAGAAGCAATAATGCCTACATAAAAAAATTAGTTTGTAATAAAATGGAGTAAAGTTTAAGCATATTCAAAATAAATTAATTTAGTATCAAGTTATATTACCCTACAAGAACCAGATGTTTAATAATATTGCTATTTCAAATATTTCGAAGGAAAATCAAATAATATTACTTTATTAGACTTCGTTTTTTCATTTCTTTTTCAAAAAATTCCTTATTAGATCCACAATAACAATGATAAATGAAATGAATCACTTTTAATTTTTGGGAGGAAACAAAATATAGTTAACTGAATCAATGTATGAGTAAACAAAAATAAATTCAAAATGACTTTTATAAAGATCACTAAAATGAGCAGTTGTATGAAAAATTAGAAAAATTGTCTATTTACATCTCTTGGTGTTAATTGCAGTTTGCATCTTGAGGTATAGAATTACATTATTTTATTGAGAATGATGAGAAAAAAACAAAAATGAAGAAAATAAAAAAATACTATTTACAAGTGGTAGACTGTAGAGCCTTGTTGTCTTTCGGTAAAACTTAGATCTAAATTTTTAACTTTAATTAATAGAGATTGTTTTAGTTTTTGAATGTAATGATCATACTCATATTTTTCATATTGCTTGAATAAATTTCAATCTCTGATTTACTAAAAATCTTTGATCAATATATTTATTCATTTTTATTAAATTTTTAGAAATTAACTTGATCTGTTAATTTGAAAATCTTATTTGTATTTTTCAATTAATTATGGGGACTTTATCGTATACAAATAGAGAAGAATTGCAAAATTTTATATGTTTTTTTAATGAGAATCATAGAAATAGTAAGTCAGATTATAAATATGAAGATTCTAATCAGACGAATATAATCTTAATACAAAGATCAATATAATTTTGCATAAAGGATGAAGCTAGTTGCTGAATAGAAATATATTAAGACAAAGAAGTTAAAACGGATGCATACAAATGATGATAATAAAGCTGATGACAATAATTTATAATTTAAATTTTATAATAAATTTAAGATTTAATATTCAACTTAAAAATATTTTATTCATAAAATATTAGCATCATTTATCATAATTAATAAATTGAATTTTGAAAAATCTTTCAAATTTTTCGTATTTTTTATTTGTGAGAGCTGTTATATTGCTCATTATTTAAGTTATTTTTTTTAAAAGATTATTCAGACTTTGAAATAATTTATGATTAAGGAATTTAAAAGTTTAACATGATTGTTAGAATTCCGATTATTTTCGCTAATTTGATCAGCGAAAATTTCTTAATTGTGATAGTTTATAAATAACTGTTGTACGTTTATTGTTCCATTTTTTGTCGATAATTTTATTATAACAATACTTTATAACTAAATTTACATTTCAATTGCATTAAAATAATCTAAATTTTATTAAAATTATATAATTAATATAGTCAAAAATGATAAATCGAATAATTAACAAATATTAAAAGTTATAAAGATGTTATAATTTATTCATTAAATCGCATTAACTTTTTATAATATATTTAATATTCTTTAAACTTTTGTTAAGATAATAAATATTTTGATCAAATGTTTAAATAGAAAGATAGAAGCTCCGTTTTCAATATGGGAACATTATAAACTAAAAACATTGATAAAATCGTGAATAATCGAGTTAAAATAGAAACTTAATATATTATATTAAATAAGTAAAAGCATAAAATTAATAGTATTAAGGAAATTGTTAAATTTATAATTAAACATTATTTAACTAGATCAATCATATTGTTTTATTAAAAACTTATTCTTTAAAAAATACTTGTCCCATAAGAGATTCGAACTCTTCCTTAATTAATTAAAATTATTACTTTTACAATCTGAACAAGTATAAATATTGTATTTTACTATCATATTTTTGAATTTAAAAATATCATTTTGAGAATTTCAATAATTAGTTTAGAGAGAGATATTTTTACTTCGATTTTCTTTTAGATTTGAGAGTAATAGTTTTTAGTTTAAAAGAATTTAACCAAAGAAAACGTATTGAATAAAAAGTTTTTCTGTCACACAAATAGAGAAGTAGAGCAACTGAGAATAAAAAATTAGAGATAAACTTAAACTTACACTTAAAAGAATCAACAATGAATTTTGTTTTATGGAGGAAAACCAATCTAATAATTTAATGAAATTTTAAAGTTTTTGATTAATTTTAATAATTAATATTATTTGCTTTTATATATATATTAATCACTTTGAGAATTTATTACTTTTTGAATCAATATTAACACTGATTCTAATTTCGTCATTATTTATATTTCTATTACTACCTATATTATCTTTAATAATATTTTTGGGGTTTTATCAAACAATTATTTAAAAAGAAAGGAGAAGAATTAATAACACTGATAATTGAGGAAAAAATTTTAAATTAAGCCTGTTTTATATCATTAACTAACATTATTAATTATAACAAAGATAATTATTAATTAATAATTTAATAGAACTGATTTATTTAATTAAATAAAATTTAAATGTACTTTATTTCATATCAATGAATATTTAAAGACTTCATTTAGATATTTAAAACATTGTAATTAGATAAAAGATAATAACTAATCATAAGAAAATCTAGGGTCCAAGTTTAAACTTAAATGTTCAGATGCTCTTTTAATAATAACATATCATCTTCATCTTTGTTCTATTTTTTCCTACTTTAGTTTTTGTTTAATGTCCTCTTTATCTCTTTATGAGGAGTCTTGCTCCTTTTGTTTATGCCTTTCATTTTTGAGGAAAATAGTACAATTTTTTTCATTTAGAATTTATTTATTGTATAGAGAATTATTCATCATATATTTTTAAAATTTAAAAATTGTAAAATGTAGTTATTCAATGTAATGTATTTATAATAACTTAAATTGAAATTAAAATGGATAAAATTATATAAGTTTAGGAAGCAGAATCTCCCTGAATCCATTATTATTTATCATTGAAAAACCTTACAGTAAGTATTTAATTTCAAATTAATTGATTGCTAAAGTTATATTTTCACATTAATTAATTTTTTTATCTGATAAATTTCAAGAAATTTCATTTATTTTAAGATTTAAGTATTTGAAATTGTGCTGGTTGATTTTATTAAATATTAACAGATAACATATTACCTTCCATTAAATATTTGAAAGATAATTATTGAAACATTTATTTTAGTACGCGAAATGACAATTAAATTAGGAAATTGATAAAAAAAAAGTATCAGGATATATAATTACTACACAACAGAATTTATTAAGTCATTTCAATTAGAAAAAATGTCCCTTATTTATTTCTTTTTACACAAATATAATTTAACTTTAATTATTTAATTTCAGGCAATTTAAATTAAATTCTAATTATTTATTTTTACTAATTTTTTTTCTATTTATCAATATTTTCTAATTAAATAAGAATAAGCAATAATCTAGCTTAATTTTTAGTGAATATGAGTTGTTTGAAGTTAAAAGTTATTAAATAAATTTACATAATTCCAAATTTGGTATTGCACTTCCTTGTATTCCATGAATGTTTTTTCATTAAATAAATTTATAAGACAATAGTTTAATCTTTTGAATTTTGATCATAATTTGTGAAATATTATTTGCGGAATAATTTGAAAACTCTTAGTAAAGCATTCCAAAGTTTACCCTAAAATACTTATTTATAGTTGAATTTTACACGAATTTATTAATTATTTAATAAGTTGTTGCACTCTATTAATTCTTGCTAATGAATTGAATTTAATTTATGAAAGGCTAGTTAGTGAGTATTTTAGAAATTTTTGAAATTTCATTATATTTTAGGTGGTGCTCATTAAACAACTCAAAAGTTCTCTTCTTTAAAACCATTCAGAATTTTTATAAAAATTAAATTAATTGTCTTAAATAGCTTATACCGTATAGTATAAGTAATCCTTTTGCTACTAATTGAGGATTGTGTGTACTTACATAATTTAAAGGATTGAAGTTTGAAAGTTTTTTATATAAAAATGAAGATCGTTCCTCCTATTGATTTCTTAAGAGATTTTTATTCTGTATAAGATTGGTTTTTTCACAACTTCCTCATAGTTACTTTTCTCATTGAAAGATTAGATTTTTATTGATTGGGAGTCCTCGATAGTGTAGTTGTCTAATTATTTATGAGTTGGGGAAAGTGTCAAATAAGTTTATTGGGTTTTATCATTTATTTTGATGTTTATTCCACTAGTTCATAGCAGGAAAACTGATCTATTGGATCTAACAAGGCATGTTAAGATGTTGAGGTTAATGTTAGAGCTTCAAATTCTCGATTTTGTTCATAAAGTTTAGTTTGAAGTGATGTGTTTTATTTTTCTTAATTTTTTGCCTATTTTTAGGGTTGTGCTTAGTTTGAGGAATTTAATATTTGCCTGATTTATTATCTATTATAAAACTCTAATTCCATTATGATTCTACCCCTGAAATTATAAACAAGTTTGCAATTATTTTTTCTTGAAGTTAAAATTCGTAATTACATAGCTATAATACTGATAACATACAATACAATCGTGAAATATAAAACTCATAAATTCAAAAAAACTAACATTAATTTAATCTATGTAAATTCGTTTATAATTAGGCTAGAAAAAAATAAAGTTATAATCAACTTTATAATTATTGTGCGAAATCAATATGCAATGTGTATTATCTATAAATATTGATATATTTATTTTTTTATCATTTTCCTAAACATTTCTTGTTTAGCGAAGTTCCTATAGTTAATAGTTAAATTAGTTTAAAAGTACAAGAGAATTATGCATTTTATGTGCAAAAGTATATAATTAAAAAAGTTTATCGCATTTGAAGGGTAAAAAACAAAAATTACTGATTAAACTTAGAATTTCAGGGAATTTAAAAATGAAAAATAACATGTTTGAAAATAAAATGATAAAAGATAATAAAAAATGATAACTTAATTAATATCAATTGTACAATCAGTTATATTTTGAAGAGATTTTGTAACTGTTCTTGAAGAATATATATTCCATTTTAATTGTAACTAAGTAAATAAAAATTCTAAGATTTTTATTTATAATTTATGATAATCTTTTATTTTAAATAATTTTTGATCGATAATCATAATTTCTATTGATATCCATTCACAGCAGTCGGTGTAGATGTTGTGATAAAGAGTTTTTATTTACAAATCAAGCAGCTACTTATAAATAATGTGATATTAAATAATCTCAGGCTACTAATTTAAAGTTTAATTATTTGCTTGTTTATACATTAATAAATAAAATACATTAATAATGCTGAAAATATATATTGTATTTATTAATATTACATTTTTAGGTTTCTATTATTTTTAACTATCTCATAATTTATTAATATCCTTGTATAAATTAATAAAATTCACTCATACTTTAGACTTTCTTAGTAAGCTCTAGTGTAAATTAAAATTAAATGAAGATTATATCTTCAATAAAAGATAAAAACGGTCTATTAAATTGTTAAAAATGTTTAGTTTTCAGCCAATTCTATATATATTTATTATTATTTTATGATCACATACTCGTAAGAATTGTAATTTGATTGAAAAAACTTCGCTGGAATAACCCAAAATTAATGAATCTTACTTTTAAGTTAAGGGAAAATCAAATATTCATGAAAATTAAAAAAAAAATCTAAAAAATAAGTTAAAAAATTAAATTTAAGCTTAGAAATTAGTAATAACAGCAATAGTAAATGCAATCTCATTAAAAAAAGGTTTATCCTTCTCGTTATCCTCATCTATATCGTCTTTATAAAAAAATTGACTTCCTGTGATCCTCTACTGAGACTTCTTGAACACCTTCTCTCTGTGATTTGTTGAACACTATATCGGTTGACGCCTTCAGTCTTATCAGGTGCAACCCCTGTAAAAAGAAAATGTTAGATATTATATTTGTGACTTATATTTAAGTTGAATGGCACAGAGGTTTCTGATCAAAAGTTTTTTCATTTTTTAATATATTTTATTAATTTATAAATATAATTCACTTTATTTTAAAAATTTTATGATTATGGTGTGTAAAAAAAGAATTATAAATATATATTGCAAATCCTATTTATTTCCTTAAAAATGCTTAGTAATTAATAGTTATATATATATATATAGATAAATTAATTAATCTAATATTTAAATAAATGTACTAAATTAAATTATACAAGTAATTAAATATGAGCTAAAATATTTTTAAATTAACGTAATTATTAAACGAACAATTATTCAAGTATTAAATTATATATCACATTTAATATCTTTAAAACTTATTCCAAAAATTATAAATAATAGTAATATAAATAGGCTATGGGATCAAACACGCCCCCCCCATAATGTATATTTTTCTTTTTGTAGTCTGATAGAATTTTTGACGCTGAGTAATAGTAGCTAATGAACTACTAGTGTGCGATCAATAGTTTTCGAGATATGGCCCCATATAAGTTCACATTTTATATATAAAAATATAGTGAAAATTAGAAAAATATTTCCAATTTTTCATAAAAATCTAATTTTTGCTTAAAATACCAGAGGATTTAATGAAAATTTAAAGAATTTATTTAATTTATCAAAATAATATCATAATAAATTATTTTACAATATGGCAATAAAATTAACGTCCAAATAATTTATTATGATATTATTTTGATAAATTGAATAAATTTTTAAATTTTCATTAAATACTCTAAATTGGTATTTTAAGCAAAAATTAGATTTTTATGAAAAATTGGAAATATTTTTATAATTTTTACTATATTTTTATATATAAAATGTGAACTTATATGGGGCTATATCTCGAAAACTATTGATCGCACACGAGTAGTTCATTAGCTACTATTACTCAGCGTCAAAAATTCTATCAGACTACAAAAAGAAAAATATACATTATGGGGGGGGCGTGTTTGATCCCATAGCCTATAAATATTCACAACAATAAAAAAAACACTAATGCTTCTTTTTAATTATTTAATATAAAATTTATTTCATACTTTTTATTTCGTTTTGTTGCATCTAATCTACATTATAATGAATAATGAATCTTGCAACTATTCTTAAAAGAGAATGATAAATTTTTAAGCATCTGTAATAGTGGTAAATTGATTACAAGACTGTATATTATTTTTAATCTCAAACTAAATTTATTAAAATGTTTTATGAAGAGATTAATGGAAGACATGTTTAATTGCTAGCAATATCTATAGGAAAGTAAAATAATTTTAAGAATATCATGCAAAAGTTCAATAAATATTCTGCTATTTCAAAGTAAATAGAATTCTATAAATTTCCAACAATCCTCTGATTGAATTACTTCCTAGTGATAGTTTAATCTAGATTGATAATTCTGAAAATTTGCTAAAATTTATTAAATATCATATCAAATTTGGAAATCTTTATTTTTGATCAAGATGATGCTTTTTAGCTTTTTTTTACTGCAAATATTTTGATATTATAAATATTTTGATTATCATAAGAGCTAATGCATATACATTTTCTATGAAATAATGGGTTTTTAGAATAATATTAAAACATTTTGTTGATTTAATCAGTAATTTTAATTATTACATAATTGTATACATTCATCAACTAATACAAATATCTCTTTAAATTTTAAAGCAATTTTTTTTAATTAAATAAAAGAATATTAAAATTAGGATGAATAAATCAATCCACATACCTTTTAATCATTTAATTGCGACTACAAGAAAATTAAAGTAATCGAGATTTTATTTAAAAAACGTATATTTAATTCACTTTTAAAATTTTCAATAACGTGATATGTATATATTAATTTAATTGTTTTTTATTCTTATCTATGATAATAATTAGCAACATACCCTATTTTCTCCATTAATTTTATTATTGTCCTTCTTTCTCAGATTGCTATTCATATATCTAAGATTCTAAATGCTTGAAAAGAATCGAATATTTATAAGTTTATGTACTAATCATAAATGATGACAAATTAGGGAGTTCAATGACTTTTAACTCTATAGCTATGAATTAATCCTCCAGATTCATTTGCTTAAATTCTTCCCTAACAAGAATTAATCACATTAATTCCTTGGTAATTTTGGTAGATTGGTGCTAAGTTCCGTTATAATAACGCTAAATTTCGTAAATGACTAAACTCCTATTCGACATATTCACTGACTTGTATTACAGTTGTGAAATATTCCATTTAGTAGTCTGGTGTTTATCTTTCTATTTTTGGCTTATCTTAAAATGAGTATTGTAAGCTTATAAGTTGAGAGTTGTGCAAAATAGGCTGAACACGCCAATCTGAATGAGTGATATCAGAAAGATAGAGTCTGGTCAAGGGTAGCATTTTAGGAGATTTAATATTAAGTCTCATAAATATCTAAGTAAAATTTTAGCAATTTACTAAGGCGCATTGCACATTTCTTTTTTTTTTATGAATTGTAAAATGAATTTTTTCTACTTTAATTCAGAAAATAAGGATTTTTGGATTGTAATTGCTTTTAGAATTTCTCAAAGTTAAATTCCATTGCCTTAGCGTTTTTATTGCTGAATCAGACTTCTATTGGAGATAGTCTTTATTAATCTTAGTATATGTTGTTTTCCTGAGGCCATCTCCATTCTTGATAAAGATTCTTGAGTCTTATGCAATCTCATTATTTGATTATTAAAAATATCTCAATTTATTTAACCACTATATCGTTGGTTGTGAGTTAGTAAGAATAGATACCGATTCATTCTGTGCAACTAAAGATTCACAGAAAATCCAACACAGCAGTACTTTTTAATTTTTGTCATTTTAATAATAGCTTTAATTGAATTAAGCCTTGTTCTTATTCAAGATTCTAAAACACGATGCATCAAGGTCTTATGAAAAATGAGAGCTCCACCGTTATTTAGAGTATACATAGAAACATGAGCAGTGTAAGTACTGAATTAGATTATTACACCTCAAACGAACAATTTTTTTATCCCTACTGCTGCGCTTAAGAGATTTATAGAAAATATTGGTCATAAGATAGTAATTCGAGTGGCAAAGATAAAATATTAAAGATCGTATTTATCATAACTCTATTACTTATAAGAATCTGCTGCTTACATTTAGTAATAATTCTCTGTATTTTTCATGCAACCTTAAATTAGTAATTTTAATAATTTTAATCTTTAATTGCTAAAAATGGGAAAGCTCCCATAGTAGCCTTGGTATCATTATAATTTAATCTTTATGCTATTTGTATTATAAATAATAGGTAAGTTAATATTTAATTGCATTTAAACTAAATTATAAACCTAGGTTTATAAAAATTTATTTACTATATAATTATTAAAATTTTAAATCAAAATATATAATTATATTTTGTATATTTTCTTAAATTTGGATTTAATTTTTTTAATTTTTTTCTCCATCAAGATTTAAATAAAATTTTAAATTAATTCATAAAAGTCAAGTTAAATAAAGTCTTTCTTGTTCAGATTCTTATACTTACCAATGGCTTCTGTTGAAGCAACTTGAACTTTGTTGAAACTTAAAATATTTTCAATCAGGAATTGTAAATTCTAAGAAATATGTCAAGATCCTGTAGCTAAAAAGTCTATAAGTCTGTTATATATTTATCTGGACTGACAACATTTAAAATAATTGTCAGGCGAGGTAATTTTAGATATTATGTTCCAAAAGTAATAAAGAGATATAGAAAAGGATTTAGAACATTGTTCTAAGTATCCCTATTAAATATCAAGGGTCCATCAATATCATATAAGATATTCAAAAAGGCACCCTATTAAAGCCATTTGGACTTTAACTAAAAGCAAAAGGAATTAACAATATTGAAAAGGAAAATAAAAGTAGGAAATTCAATAAAAAGAAAAACAAAAATATTAGAAGTTAAAGAATAAATTTCAAATCATTGATAATCGTACAAGTTAAAACCATTAATCAAAAATTATGGCCTGACAATTATTTAAAAGGTTGTCAGGCCATGAAAATAATTGATATTTAAATAATAATAAAAAAATAAATATTAAAAACATAAAGTACAATATAAGTTAAAGGAAAGTGCAACTTACTTGACTTTTATGAAATCTTAATTGCTAAGAGCTTTCTTAGCATTAATGATATATTTTTTGGGAAAAAAAAAAGAATTATAACAATTTGATTAGCAATTATATGATTAGTAATAATAGCAATAGAAAATGAAAATCTTGAAAGTCAATTTCATCTCTTCCAATGCAATGAACTTCGTCATATTCAGATTTGGATTATGCTTCCATTTCCTTGTCGCTGCAACCTTCTCTGAAGTCTTCCTCAAGCACCACCTCAATTCATACAAGGTACAACCTATAATAAAATAATTTCAGATATGTTTTTGTAACTTACATTCATGATTTATAATTTGAAAAATATAGTGAATTAACAACTAAATTAATGATTATACAAATGATTTTTATAATAGTCAAAAATGGAAATATCTAAAAAGAAATATTGTCTTCTACATCATCGTCATTGTCTTCATCATCAAGCATTTTTACAGTTTCTTGTTCCTCTCTCTCTGTGTCCCTGCGAAGCACCGGCCATGTGGCACCGGTAGCTTACCAGGTAGGACCTCAATTAAAAAGGTTTTAAGATATACCTCCACCAGCGTCTGATATATACAAATACTTTTTAATAAAATTATTAAATTTCCTATTATAAATTATAATTATTTGTGATGTGAGTTGCACTGCATATTCTGATCAGACATGCTTTTATATGTAATATTGCTAATCAAATTCTTACAATTCTCTGTTTTCCAAAAAATATAATAAATCAAACTGATTCGATATTTTACATTTTGCTGTTATTAGTGAAAAAAAACTTTTAGCTTTATATTCATATATCACCGTTAAAAATAATTTAAGAATTATTTATCTAAATTTCTTCATATTTACATTTATTTAAATTAAAAAACAATCATTGTAAGTCTTAATATTAATTAGTGTATAATTAAATTTTATGAGGTAAAATTAACTAAAAGATAGAACTATTCAAGAATAAATTTAGGTCATTGTAATTTTAATTTAAATAGATCAAATTTACACCAGACTTGAAATTTTAGCTTAATTTTTATATAAGCAATTTTCTTGAACCAATTAAGAATTGTTTGTATTTTATATTTTGCTAATTCACAAAAGTTTAGCAATAAATTTTTTATTCCTTGAGTAATCAAATAAAATCAGACTAACAAAAATAGTAACCGTTTTAATTTTAAATAATCATTCCGAAATGTATGATTAGTTTGTCCTAGTATACCTTTCAAGAACATAATTGAACGTAATATAAATTATGAAGTATATAAATTAATTTACTGGAAATAATTCAAATGTATAACACATGACCAAAATTTCTAACTGATAAATACAAATATATCTTCAATTTCTCAAATATATTTGATTTATTTTATCTTATGGCTAATGTTTGTTTATATTATATAGAGTCTCTCTCTCTTTTAATTGTTTATTCCTTCAAATATCTTTAAAACAAGTTATGCTGTCATTTGTAAAACAATCTATTTATTATTAATTTGTTTGTTTTACATATTTAAGTATAAATAACTATAATATTATAAGTTTTTATTTTCCAATTGAAAATTAATCAATTATTTCTTTTTACTATTTACCTGAAGCATATTCTATTCTTATAAATTTTTATAATCTTATGCATGAATTTTTGAAATAAAACTTTTTAGTTAATCAATAAATAAACAGATTAAAATTATAAAAATCTATATTAGACTTAAAATGAAGTTAAAATACATAGGATGGGCTGAAATCTCTCCAGGTCAATCTTACATTATCTCGAGATTTTTTAAGGTATGTAGCTTTTTACCTTTAAATTTCGAATAATATAACTTATAATATAACAATATGTAACTTTCATTCTTTTATATTGAAGTTATTCATTAATGATGCTATTTTAAATTAAAAGTATATAATATTTCATTAAATTATTATATCTTTTATAAGAAAATAATTTGTTTATGCTGACAAAAACTAATTAAAATTAACTATTAGTAACTTGAATCAAATGTATTTTTCAATTTATATATATTTACTCAGAAATTATTTATAAAAATTTAAACAAATCAATTTATAAAAATAAAATTGCTATTTATTTACTTGAAAATTTCATTTAGAAAACATTTAATTTAAATAATTAGCACATTTAGGATAACTTATTATTTTATAATATGATACTCGAAAATATAAAATTGATATTTAACTTGTTTTTAGATATTAAACTTTTATATTCTTTTTTATATCATTTTAAATAATCTCTTCCTTTCTAATTCAATAAGATTCAATTTATTTATATAAATATTGTGATTTGAGTATTGTTAATTTTCTGTCTTACTCAATAAAAATCAAATTATCAATTAATTATTTTTATAAGTAAATTTAATAAACTTTTACAATTCCAAGATCTATTAAATGTTTCATTTATTCAGCAATAAAAATCATTATACTTTGTTATTAATTTGCTTTTTCTTACTGATTCTAAAAATGAAGAATTACTAACAACTTTAAGAAAAGATGAGGGATAACGAGAATGCTTTAAAATTTTAATATAGTTATTAAAATAAAAGTATATTTTTGGGTAAAGATATTTATAACATAACATTTATTTTCAATTTCTTATGCTTTTTAATATATCATATTATATCAGATTGTAATCTTTTAGAAGGAAAATTTTATAAAAATTGTTTAATAGTAAAATATGTTTATGTTATATATTAAAGTTTAAATTTACATTAAAATTTACAATTTATTCTAAACAGATTTAAATTAAATTATTAATTATTAATAATAAAACATTCCACTTGCTTAATGTGGGAAAACTCTACGGTATTATATAGATATATTTATTGAAATTAAAATTACAAAGATTTATTTATGCTTTAGTACCATTCATTTTTCAATATAATTTATAATTCAATTAATTATAAATTTATTAAAATAACTTTATTCGAAAATTGTTATTAGAAGTTTAAAACATAGAACATATTAATCTTGAGTCTGTCCATCTATTAATATCAATCTTTATTGACGAATAAAATATTAAGAAATTTATACTTTAATGTGATGTCTAAGAGAATTAATTACTTTATGTCATTATTTTAAAAAATGCAAATAAAAAATATATTTGTGGTGAGCGTTTATAATTTATTAATATTCTTACTTTTTTTACTAAAATAAAATATAAGTAAATAAAAGAGTTTGAAACTTTGGATGAATAAAAATTTTAATTAAAAATGAAAGATTGACTTATTATATATAGAAGTTTAATATAAAAACGAAAACACTGTAGAATGTAAAAAAGTATAGAGAGATTAGATTTGGCATTTCTAATGCTAAAGATTTAGATGACTAAGATAATTATAACAATGGACCAATCACAGATGATATGAACAAGATTTCCGAATAAATCTCCCCTTTCTGAATTAGTAGAGGCCTTGATATAATTATAGATTTTATCTGGAATTCTTTGAATGATACCTCCTGCGATTCTAGCAATAAAAGTTTAAGAAATTCTCACCAACAGCCTTGGTGAATGTTTTGACAACCTTATTAGCGTTGCAGGTGGCAGTGATTTGAACAATAGTATCAGTGCTTTCCTTGTTAATGAGGAAAATTTATGAGAGTGTCTCGAATCTTTGATCTTGAACCATCATTTGAGTGCGTATATAATTCTTCGCTATTCAACTTGAAAAGCTTACAACTTTCAGGAAAGTCTGAATGCGCTAATTGTAAATTGTTAAGGCATCTCTGTTTCACATAAGTGGAATTCATTCCTTGGATTAAAGGAAATCGGAAATAGTTAGACAGATTAAAAACATTCTTTACCCAATAATTCAAATTCTCTTGGTGTCAATGAGTTGCTCAGAAAAAGGAATTGATGTATTTATTGCGTTGTTGCAGTCTGATTAGAGACCTTGGGAGAATTGAAGGTCAGTGGCAAGACCAGTCAAGAGAGCAGCCTAAATTTCAACATTATTGGTGGTTGCACCTCGTCTGGCCACTAAACTGATTTGAGAGCTGTTTTTCAACGCTATGTTAGCCAAAATGAATTTTTTTGCAATGGTTCAAATATAAAAACTGAAGAAAACAAGTGCAAGACTTCGGAGAAGTGCGAAAAGAACAGCGAATCATTACTGAATATTTATATTTATAACTATAATATACTAGACTATTATTATTGTTTCACATTTTGAAAGCAATCATGATATTTTTTAAAGAAAATAAAGTTAACTAAAACATTAATTTATAATAAATCAAATATGAATTAAAGAAATGAATAATTTATATCTTAATTCTTTGTCTGTCATCTTGTTATTCTCATTTGTGTCTTGGAACATCAGCATGAGTGTAAATTTTCTCAAATTTTTGAGCTCTTCTGTCAATCTTCAGACCACTCCTGCTTTTGCTCTTGCCAGGTGTTACCCCTATAAAAAATATATTCAATGTAACTTACATTTTAATGAACACACAGTTCATCTTATGCTGCCCCATTTTGGATTTTGAATTTATTATTTTAGTTATAAAATGCAATTTACTTTATTAAAAAAATATTGTAAATCTATTTTGAGCCATCTGATTTAATTATAAATTTATTTTAACAACTACTTTATTAGAAAAAAAATGCTCTTTTATAAAATTATTCATAGATAACTTTAAATAATATAAAATATTAAGGCATAATAAATGAGATATGCTAAACAAAATGTAATAAAACAGAAAATGTAAATTGAAAAATTTAATTATTAGTTTTGTATTTGTAATGTGAAGTTATTAAAATCGCATTTTATAAATCAATTTTTTGTTGTAATATAATGATAATGAAAATAAAATGATTTAAATTTTTATAATATTATTAGCCTATATTAGAAAATACATAACTTTGATATTAAGAACATATGAAATTATATTTGATCCTGAGTTATAAAAAATATTTCGCAATTTTAATCGATTTAAATATCTTTCAAATTAGTTTGTAATTTTCTGGGATATGTTGTATATATTTAATTAGGGTTAATAGATTTGATTATATTAGAAATAATTATCGAATTGAATTTGATTTTTGATTAGAATGACTACAATATCACATAATAAAATTATGAAACATAAAGTTTAATTAACATAATTCGAAAGTTTAGTTTGGATTTTTTCATTATATATATGCATAATTAAATATAAAATAAAAGATTTATTTATTTATTAGACAAAGGTGTAATTGTTTTTTGTCAAAATATTTTTTAATTATGTTTATATAATACATTAGAATCCCTACTTATTTTTCAAATTTTAATAAATTGTATTGTTATAATTTCGATCTGTAAAATTAACACCATACAATCAATTTGATATTAAGATTATTTATGAAATAGTTCAGATTTTTAATGGAAAATATCTATAACCTTTTTCTCGATGTAACATTCTTATGTCTTGTTTATCATCCATAAACTAAATATAATTTATTTTATTTAATTATACTTTTTAAATCTAAATGGAATTAAAAATGCTAATTATTTCATAAGAATAATAATTTATATTATAGTTTCTGCCATTTTGTTTTTATCGACTCTATTTTAATGATAAAAAAATAACTACTCAAAAGCTCCCATTGATTTTATACAATTTCTAAAAAAAATTAAAACATTCCTATTTAAAGATGAATCTATAAAATTAAAAAAATAGGATTTATCTAAGAATAATTGGCTATTAAGTTGAAACCATGTATTTGAAATGAAATTTTCTTTTAGATATTATGTGTTAAGAAATAATTATTGTCTCTCAAAGTGTTGACTTTTATTATTAATCTTTAATTTTTGTCAGGAATATAAGTATAATAAGATATTAAATCTTATATTTTAGTTTTATCAATATCCTTAAGCAAGAGATATTATTTTAATTTTTAAGATTATCTTTGAGGATTAAAATTTTTTTAATCTTCATTTTAGTTTTAATAAAAGTTGTAAAATAATAAATTGTCTTAAAATTAGCTAATTTGAAATAACTTACTTAATTTTTGCTAATTAATAAAGAATCATAATTTATAATAAGTAATATATTAATATTGTTACAAGTATTCTTATAGATCAGACGCAGGTGGTGACAGAGCACTCACATAAAATGTAAGTTACAAAAAACATATCTTTAATTTTTTTATAGTGGTCTACCTGGTAAGACCAAAGGTATAGCTGGACTGTTTCTTCGCACTACCGCACAGGCTGAGAGAACTTAAAAGATGAAAATAATGATTTCGAAGAAGATGACGATGAAGATGAGGAAGAATAGCACTAATCAGAGAGATTTCCATTTTTGATTTTGATAATATTTTTAAGTATTAATGTAATTAGAATAATTAATAATTAAATGTTATCGTGTTATAAATTATAAATTTTTAAGAAATAAAAAAAATTATGTTACAAGCTTAGAAAAAGTTCTATTTAATTATTATTTTATATGTTGTTGTTTCTGATATTATGATCTATTGAGTTATGAAATTCTATTGTTTATTTCAAATTTCACTTAATTTTGATTTTAAACTTGTTGGATTTTGCTCCTTAAAAATTTAATACTTTAAGAATAATAATTATTATGAAGAAATTTCAACATACAAACTTGTTTTCTGAAATAAATTTTTAATTCATTACAGTGTTTTGACTTAATTTAGATCTTAATTTATTCTAATAATATCTGGTATATAATTACTATGATAATGAGATTTAGATATATATTTCTTATCTAAATGTTTTATCGAGAATAAAAACAATTAATTATTATTCATGAGTTTTTGAAATTAAAGTAATTGTTTGTTTTTAAAAATCACTGATTTGATTAATAATGATCGTGAGTTTTTGAAATTTAAAAAAATATTGATAGTATTGAATTAACAGGACACAACATTTATAATGAATTTTTTCTTAAATAAAAACAATGCGAAAATTAGATACATAAGGATATATTGTTTTAATTTTAATTGTGATCAATTATATAATTATGTTAGCTAATTTCAAAAAGAAGTCCATCCTGGTATAACATTGTGATTCTTGGCATAGAATTCCATGTTCAGTTAGTCTGGGCATACCTTTTGCACAAAGCTATAAATTTCTTATGGCTTTCTCGAATGCTCTCTAACTGGAGCTATCACCACATTATCGGCTCTGTGATAGGATACGATTTCTTTGACGTTGCCTTTATAACAATTATAAACTTTTCGAAGCAGTGAGAAGTATAGAACCTCCAACCGCAGTGTATTTTCCTGTCTTCGTAAGCTCCAACCACATACCCTCGTCTATCTCCACCTATCCATGCTTCCTTATGAATTGTAGTGCTCCCCTTTCTGATTGACAACCCATATGGTAAGTATTCCTCTCTCCTGTACTAGTGAATTGGCATATTTAGAAATTCTTGATATGAAACAGTAGTTTCTGTTTGAGTCTCCATGCGTAGTGGGGTCCATTATCACCTCTTCATTTAACTTCCCGTATCTTCTCATACAGACATTAGCTATTTCTTACCATTTGAGTAAATCTTTAATATCTCCACTGAATATGACTGGGTCAGTAAGTAGTTTTCTTGTTTAATCTTTTACTTTTCTTTTAGTTGCATCAAGTTTCATCAAATTTTTGTGTTTACGTTTATTTATAAAATTAACCAAGAATTATATCAAAATATTTTCCAAGAAATATATCTAAATTATTATAATTAAAAAACGATAAAGCCCCCTCAATGCCTTAACTTTCGAGTTTTATTATTTCTTAAAATTATTTTATATTTATATTGCTTCTTTCAAGTTTTGATAATTGCCTTAATTTTTTAATATTTAATTCTGATCAATATAGTTAGCTATAATAAATTGTGAACTTCAGTTAGTTGCACATGAATCTCCTCAGGATTCAAAGCAACATATCAGAAATAATATTCAAATTTTTTAGTAACTTATTAAATTTTTAATTTTTCTCAATAATGTAGAGTTGCGATGTCTTTAGACAGGACTATAGAGAACTTCAATAGAAGTTCAGGTCAAAGAAGGATTTGATCTCCTTCTTAAAGTCTTACAGTAAGTTTCATTAATTATAACAATTGTAGAGGGATACTATCTTCTCCCTGATCATCAAACTATCATGAGGTTTTTTAAGGATTTTCTAGTAGGCAACAAAGATATCCTTAAAAGCGCATATGTTAAAACTTTCAATGTGTCTTACTTCGAAGAGCTCTCAGTAAAAAAAGATTTTCTAAGAGATTCAGGAAGATTTTAGCATTATAAAATTCATAAATTATTATGACGATTATCAAGTCCTGCCTGATAGAAAGTACACGTTTGTTGTCCTTGGTACTCTCTGGCCAAACTATATTAGTAAACTAATTATACATGCAAACACGGTGAGAAATATTTTTAATGCTGAAGAAGACAAGAGCGAGTAAATCTATATTCGTGAAGACATTTCAAGAAGCTGGAGAGTGGACCATTTTTTTATAGTAAAATAAATATTAAACTTTACAAAATTTATAGAGACAAAAAGTTTAGCACTATGAATGCTTTAATCTAAATAAAAACCACGAAAAGATAGTACCATGAGATATCAAAGCCCAAGAGGCGTCAGAATGTTATGGGCCTAAAAAAATATAATGAATGAGGATGTCTCCTAAACTACAGGGGAACAGGGCAAGCCATCAGACGAAGATATGGAGTGAGTTATTAAAATTACTAAACAATTATAATTCAATTAAAAGCTTAATTTAAGCTAATGTAGTCTTTCATTAAAGAAATATATCTAATCACAATTCTTTCTATTGTCTTTCTACTTATATTTTTTATTGATGCTTTGATGAGTTCTTAATGTTGTTAAGCAGAATACTTGAAGTCATTATTCACGTGCATGTTTTTAATGGTGCTTTATTCTAGGAAAGACTTCCTCGATACAATAATGGTACTTGAGGAGTATGGTGCATTGTAGACACACTCCCACCCATATTCTCTAATTTAGTTGTACACTGCTTTGCTATGGTGACTGTGCAAATTATCCCAGAATTTTACAACTTGAGTGTTTTGATTATTAATTTTTAAATATTCAAGTATATTTTAACAGTCTGTTGTGTTGATTGAGAAAGATTTGATAATATTTTCCCTCTAAGCCCTACTCTTTGCTTATTACGACAATAACAGCTTTAGTCTTCTGTACTATCCCTAACCTGTTTATTACACATTTAGAATATTTAGGAGCCAATAATTTTATAGAAGTCTGAAAAGGTTTAAAAATTATCTTGTCGATATAAATAATCTTTATGTGACTATTAACATGTATTAATAGGGTTCTGAATCTAGACAATCTCTACACGTACACCCTTTGAGTTTAATTATGATTCATCTTAAATCTTAAATCTAATTTTCATGACCTTATATTTGATTTTATTATTTCAATAGATTTTATAAAGCTGGGAAAAGCAGTAAGATGGTACTATGGGTATTATTTAAAAGGAGTGCTCGGCTATCAAGAGAAGTCCTCTATGCCTATCTAAAATATAAGAGGAAGAGATTATGGCGTTTGAATTATTCCGGCAGAGATTCAGTTCTTGTTTCATTGTCTTTCTTAATATGATTAGATTCATCAAGTTTTGGAGAAAAATATTTTCAAACCTAATATTGAGTAATGCCAAGGATTGAAGATATTGTCCTATAGCTTGGCAGGACTGTTTTATTTTAATGTTATGGATTAGACCCATAACGTAGTGTTTTAACATAAAACATCAACCTTTATTCAGCTATTAATTGTGACTCACCAATTTAATAAAATCTCGAATTTGTATATTTCTTAATAATAATTAACGCTTTACGTAGAAAAAATTATGATTATATTTAAAGAAATAAAATTAAAAAAATTAAAATACTCTCTAATCTTACTTTCTTTTCAAAGAGTTTATCACAAATTCAAAAGTAGCGCATATTGAAAAAAATTTATGATATTTATATACTTAGACAACAATTATCTTAAATTCATACTGAATGTGATTGAAGTTTGTCTTACTATTCATTATATAGCATCTACAAAAAATTAAAGAATAAATAATAAATATAATCTTAAAACCGCTAAAGAATTCCTAGAAAATTCTATATTCTGAAATTTAGTCATTCTAATTGTCCTCACTAAATGAGAAATAGTTAAGAAAATTTTGAAATAAATTATTTACAAAAATTAAAAATAATTCAATTAAACATATTAGATCATATAAAATTATACTTTACTCTTTGTTTTTTTTATCATCATCCTTATTCTATTTAATTTTCTTATTTTATTAAATTAAATTCCTAACAGGTATTCATTTTAAAAGTTTTAAATTTCCTGATCTTTAATATTTTAATAATTACAATTTTTAATAGAAAATCAATAAATAATTAAGAAATTAATTAGAATTAATCAAAAATGGAAAAAATATTTGAAGAGAAGATGCCGAGTAATTTAAAATAAATGGAAGTTACAAAAAACATATCTATATTTTTTACAGGGGTTGCACCTGATAACACTAAGAGTGGAAGTTGACAATTATTTCACTAACACAGTAACTGTTTTTAGATTTTAAGTTTTGCATTTCAATAAGTATTCCTATTCAGATATTAGATTTTCATTTAAACTTAAATTTTTCACTTATTTTTCATAATAATAACTTAACTTTAAGTAAATTGGGTTCTACATATAACTACAAATAATAATCATATACTAGATACACTAACTAGAAAACTGAAAAATAAAGTAAGTACTTTAAAAGAATATATCTTGTATTTTGAATTAAAGTCACAGTATATTATAAAGCTATTATTGTTCATATCTCCGAACTATTGTTATATTCTAATTTACTTTTAATAGATTATATACTCTACTTATGTAGTTCTTAACAGAATATCACAGGAATTGTTAAATTATGTTGAAAAAGAAAATATTAAACTTCTAATTTAAAACACAAGCTTTTATAAGTTGGAAATATCACCAAATTACTTCAATATCTATTATCAATTATTTGTCTATAAAATTCTATGAGAATGTTTTCCTAAATTTGTTTTTAAAAAATTATAATTTTGATGAAATATACACTCACAAACAAATTAGATTAGATTGATAGGTAAAAATAAGTATGGTAAAACTGATTTATTATATTTTGAAAGTATAAATATTTTTGGTTAACCAACCTATAAAAAAAATACTTTCTAATTATTCATGAATACTTCTTAAATTTATTTTTATTTTAGAATAATTTAATTTAGCATTTATCATTAAATTAGTCAATATTATTTAGATAAAATTTATATAGATTATTCTGGTAACATTTAATATTAAGAAATTGTTTGAGATCTGCATTTCTTTTTATTATTTACCGACGAATTAAATCATGTTAAGGGAACAAACATTAAACAGTTGTACTTTGATTCCAACCTTTTTGATAATTTAACGTTGGTCTCATAAATTTTATATTTGCTGTGGATTTTAGGATAACTTTTTTATCCTAAAAAATGTGATTATATTTTGCATACATTTAATTATATACTACTCTCTTATTATTTCTAGATAATGATCATCATTTTAAGATAGATTTTTTGATATTATAAATTATAATTATTTATATAAAATGAACTAAAAAAACTGAACTTTATTTTCTATGGAAGTACATTGAAAAAGAGTGTAAGTTTTGAAATAATTAGAGAAATCCCTATATAAATCTAAAAAAATAAACTTATATTTAAACATTTTTTAAATTAACTTTTAAATTTACATATATAGATATTTCTTTTGAGGTATAATAGTTTAATATTATTTGGATAAAGGAATTAACAAAATTAAATGGATAAATATAGTACTTGTTGGACATTAAAATAATAATAAGTTTACATAAAAAAACATGTTTCATCTTTTATTTTTGCTGGAAATATATTCTTTAAAAGATATGAAAAGATATGTGAAAAAAAATATAACTAATAATTAATATTGATAAGAAAAAATTTCTGGAATAAAATGATAAAGATTGGATTGGAAAAGCAACTTTATAAGATTTGCTTTTTATAAGGTTCCTTAATATAATTATTATTAATTATTTTTTTAATAAAATAATATATTGTAAATAATCATAAGAATTATTTACGAAAGAATTTGAGAAATATTAATTTATTAATCTATTTATTTTGTGTTTTTATAAAATGTTTGAAATGTAATCTGGAACTACAACTATTAAAGTTTCTAAAATAGTAATCACCTCACCTTACACTATTAGTATTTCTATTTAATTTCAAGATTTGTATTTTATTAATTTAAAACTAAGCAATTACAAAGAACTCTATCAGCAATGGAAGTTCACAATTTGAATGAATTTCTTTGTATTATTTTCATTAGTTGTTAGTTATATATAACTAAGTTTTTAATCAATATACTTTGAAAAAAACGCATAAAATTCAATGTTAAACTGTGTACTGTCTCATTTTATACCGAGCAGGTACTCATGTGCGAAAAGTGTTACTTATTTTCAATTTTTGGCCTTATAGTATGAGAGTTAAAACAGCAGTAAAGAAAGGTTAGTATTTTGATTTGTTTTTCAAATTTGTTTTATTTTATTTTACCTAAAACATATGATTTTTCAGAGCAAGCTCAAAATAACATTTGAGTTTTTTAATTTAATTATTTACTATATAGTAAGCTTAAAGCCTAATTTTTATTTATCAAGTTTTGGTTATATTTATTGAAATCTAACCTTTAAATTAATTAAAGTCACAATTTATTCTCGGCTTAACTCTTGTTCTTAATTTCAGTTATATTGTTAGTTATCATAGGGAAAAAGGTACTCAAATTTTGAATTAAAAATAAGAACATAAATTCGAAAATGATATTTATTTACGTTAAAACCCAGAAACCCAGCGTCAAAATTTAAATGATAAAATTTCTTCTACTTTGGTCCTGACAGGAAATTGACAGGACATTCTTTATTTTAAGGGTAGGGACATAAATTAATAATATCTTATCCTATTGTGATGATGCGAACATTTTAAAGGATTCTTTGAAAAATTAACAAAATCAATTATGCTTAATTACTTCTGATAATAAACAAAAAGCCTTTTAGCCTCTTAAGAAAACCTCAGCCAATAAAATAATGCTTTAGATGAGGAATAAAAGTTTCCTGAAAAAATGTGAAGAAAATTTTAATATGCTTAAATTAAAAAGTAATTAATATGTAATATTGTAAATCAAATATGCTAATTAAATTAGCGCTTAATTAATTGCATAAATTCCTTTAAGTGTGATTAAATCTTTATAAAATAACAAAACTGCATAATATCATTATCTCAAACTCTAGTGCATATTTTATAGATATTGATCATTATAGGGAACGAGTTTTTGCCCTTTTTAAATAATTCTCTAAGAAATTTCTCAGAGATGGTTCAACGATTCCTTATTTTTAACCCATCGAATAAGTTGATTTTGATTAATGAACCCTGTTTTTCTAACTAAATTCATAAAGAGTATTTTTTAAGTAAAAAGGGACAAAAACTAAAAAAGGAACCTAAATACTTATGTTGCTATTTACGTTATGGGTTAACGTAAACTTTTCTTTGGTTTGTTGGTTACTTTCATAAAAATCTATTAAAATAGGAGAGACTAAAATAGAATGAATCTAAAAGTCTATGGAAGTTAATTTTAAAGAGACCAAATTATTACTATCTTAACAATTTATGTTTTAGAACAACTTCCTTCAATCCAAATTTTTTATAGAACAAGAAAAAAATCACTAACATACATTCAAATTTAAGGTTTAATGATAAAATTTAAAATTAGAACAGGAATTCTAAATAGTAAGTTTAACATAAACAATTCAAATTATACAGTATGACATATCTACACAATGCCCATAAAAGAAACGCGAATAAAAAAATTACGATGAGCTAAGATAGGGTCAAGCGTCAAGGTACATAAATTTGACTCTATAAAAGAAACATTTCTTCATACATATTAATTAACTCAAAGATAATTAAAATAAACATAGAACTTAATCTCTCATTATTACATAAAGGAACCTAACTTTGCTCTTTATTTAAGCCCCCCCCTTTTTTAATATAGTAAGAAAACATCATATTTTAATTTTTAAATTAAGTTCCCTAATTTTAAATACTTTGACTTATTTATTTATTACTTTATTAATACTAAATTAATGATTCTCAAATCCTTTAGTAAATAATTCTTGTTGATAATTATATTTGATTGAATTAACTTATTTTATAATATGATTGTTTTTTTGTAAACGTAATGGATCCACTAATTTTCGGAATAAATTAAGTTTAATTAAAATTAAACAATTTTTGGAATTATAGAGTAGTCTTTATTGCTCATGATATCTTATCTTAACTTTTAGATTTTATTTTGAAAAATCTAAATAAATGGATGCAAAATTAATTTTGGAAAATATAAAGTAAATTTTAAAATTATAAAATAAATAAAAACTGTATATGTTTTTATTCATATGAAATTTTGTACTTTGTTATACATAAATTTAACAGAAAAATAATTAGAAAATCTAAAAAAAATTTTTAAATATAACAGAAAATAAAAAAATCAATATATTAAAACACTTCGCTTTCTCACAAAATATAATTAATCTCAAATCTAAGCTTCTAAAAATTATTTGAAAATATTTTAACCAAGTTAAATTAAGATTTTCATGAATAACCTGCAAATAGCTTTGGTTTTCATGTGAAAAATAAAATCGAAAATGGATTTAAAGGATAAAAGATAGATTAAAATAAAAATAAAAATATTTAACTAAAAAATGTTTAAATGATAAATCCTGCATTTTTACTTTAATTTTGCAAATTACATAATAATACAATTACATAAATTTATTTAAATTTGAGAGATTATATAATTAAAACAGCTTATTACTATTATCTAAGCAAACAAAGCTACAACCTAATTCAAATCAATAGCAAATTATTTATTATAATTACTTATCAACTATTTTAAGTAATATTGTATCCTCTTTTTTTATAATGGAAGGGTTAACTTAATAATTAAAAATTTTCAAAAAAAGAAAAATTTTAAAAATATTAATTGCAAAATAAATAAATTGATATATTTTAAAATTAAAACTAAGATTTGATAAAAGCAAACAAACATTTGATTGTGTATGATTATGGAGAGATCTTAATGTTTATATTTTAATCTCGAAAAATTGCCAACTTTAGTAATCATATTGAAAATAAATTCCAGATTATCCGAAAATATCTGAAAAAATAATCAGAATAAGAATTGAATTAAATAATTAATTTTAAGAAAGCTGTTGTAGAAAACTAATATAATTTTTTGAAACTTTAACAAACCATTATAATTGTTTTAAAATAAATAGTATAAAAAGTATTATTGATTATATTATTATTAAAATTTATGAAAAACTTTTTATTTTTTAACTACAAAGACCATAATTTGAAAATAATATAGATTTCTTTTTTTTAGAATTACAATTATAATTACCTTTAATTATTTTATAGTTTTACTATTTTCAATTATGCCAATTATTTTTTTTCTCTGATAAATGGCTTAGATCACACTTCATCAAATTTATTATCTAGGAAATTAAAACGGCAGGCATTTTTAAAATGCGCAAATATTCATTTTCAATAGATTTGAAATTTTAACTTTAATTATCTTAAGTAATTAATCTAGAATTCATGATTTTTTTAGTATAGAGGCAAAGGAAACTTGAAGATTTAATTTAATAAATAAGAAATTTTCTTTTATGTTCCTCAACCTCACTTCAAGTTAATTTAATCCCCATGTTTGAGCTTTTCCATCATGAATTATCACCA